>JAGFPH010002459.1:16314-42068 GCA_018207615.1 Philaenus spumarius | reverse complement strand
TTCGGTAGTTTTGAAGAAGTCATTTTTTAATAACTTTGATCCCCTCCAAACCCCCCCTAAAATTTCGAATTTTTTCAAACCCTTTCTTAGTGAGCACCTACGGCCCTAGAGGAAGCTACATACCAAATTTCATTCCAATCCGTTTGGTAGTTTTTGAGAAATCGTGATGAGTTAGTGAGTCAGTGAGTCAGTGGGTTTTGGCTTTTATATATAGAGATATATCTGACTCTTTACTCGGGGAGGGGTCGGTGCCTGCTTTCCTCAAGACAAGACAATAATATATGAAACAAAATGTTTTAATAAATTGGTATATGTTCTAACGATCATAAGTTAAATTGTTTAAATTTATGAAATATTTGATATGAAATAAAATTGAAATCTAATTAAATGTGTGTACAAATATCATTAAGTCTATTTTTGTTGTATAGCCTTCTAGGGGAAGGTCGTCTGGTATTGGACATCTTAGCTTTTTTTAGTCTGTCAGACTGAAAGATAGATATATCAAAATTACTTCATGCACAAAATGATACCCTGTTATCTATGCACAACATGTTAAATGTGATTTGACAGGTAAAAACAAATAATATATATTTTGGTAAAAAAACAAAGAAAACACAAATTAACGTCCTTAAAAAGTGGAGGGTGGTATCGGACAGACATAAAACTATAGAGAATAGGTCTTTTGAGGTAATTAAATAACAGGACAAATTACAAATGCTAACTGTTTACTTACACAATGGACACAATGGATTTAACTTAAACACACAAAATACAGTTTTGTTAGGCTTTGAAATACCGCCTAAAATAAAATTAAAAAATAGATGTTAAAATTCTTAGT
The DNA here is from genome assembly GCA_018207615.1 of Philaenus spumarius. NCBI lineage: Eukaryota > Metazoa > Arthropoda > Insecta > Hemiptera > Aphrophoridae > Philaenus > Philaenus spumarius. Next base: position 41,230 of record JAGFPH010002459.1, on the reverse strand, counting down.
CTCATCAAGATTGGTTATTTTTTATTCTTGCACAAATCACAATTATTATAAAACACCGTGTCTTTAACATTAGCACATTGTTCATGGTTCCAGCCTTTACATGGGTTGCACTGTATCCAATCTTCATCAAAAGATTTCCCGCAGATTATGCATTTTGTGATCTGTGAAGAAGATGTAGGAACAGTTGAAGAGGATGGAGCTCTGCTGCTTAAAGAAGATAGAATGCTACACCTATCAAACTTAAGACGTTTTCTTGGGATGAGTTTTGTTGCATTAGAAGCCAGTTTCCTCATTTGGGGATGTTTAATTTTCTGCTTAGGTACATTACTTTTACGAGTATTATCTTTTTTCTTCTTTATTTTTTGTTGTATCTCCCTTTTCTTGATTTTTTGTTCTGCTTTAAATTTCTTCTCTTCGATAAGGGCTCTTTTCTCCACAGGATTATTTTTTGTAGGGTTATCTTGTAAGAATTCTATTTAGTAGTAGAATCGCTTTTTAAAATCTTTACCTTTCCTCGTGGGACATCCTGTATATTAAAGAAAAATGTATTTGTTAGTGATGAAATTTGTGCCAAAATCTGTTAAGTACTTGGTGTCATCAAAGTAGCTACTTCTTGGCGTTGGCCACAAGTTTGGTTTGGAGACTCAGGCAAATTAAAAGCGTGAGAGGGTCCCGCTTTTAAAAGGTGGTTGATCATTGGGCTCTGATCAACAGAATTATCTGAATTAGGCTCACGACTATGAGGAAAGTTTGAAACATCAGCTGACTGATGAAGTTCCTCTTGGTCAGGATTGGTCGACGTCTGGTGTTGAGTTTTTGGTCTCTCTTCTGGTTCGGGAGTTGAGCTGATCAGTGACCCCGCAAAGTTTAAGTCAGAAAACACATTTCGATTCAATGGCTAAATCCCAGTGCACTCGAACCCAGATTGTGCCAATTCCATTCTGAACATTCTGGAAATTTTTTTGTAACCAGAATCAAATAATTGTTTAATTGATGTCTTTATGCTTTAAATTATGTTTTTAATATAAAACAGTTTATTAAAACAAATGTGGTTATAAAAATGAAATTGGTTTGATCTCACCAGTTGGGTATATCAAGGTTTATATACCCAATTAAATCTCTCTTTTGGTTACTCTTCAATTATACATACATTATTTATTATGTCAGACAGAGCACTATTTCACGTTTCTTTTATAAGTGGTTTATTATTGAATTATTTGGTTTGTGGATATAATAATTGATTACCAAATCCTCCATACATTTAAATAAGGGTTGTTTCTTCTAAGGCCTTCTTTTAACAATCCCCCACTATTTAAAAATTTTCAGTTTCACCAGCTGTTTCTTTATTAAAACTTCCGCCTTCTGGATCCTATTCGGTAAATTTGTGTATGTGTGTGATATTAAATGAATTTTAAAATTTGACTATTTATTTATAATCATATTGTTTAAACTGATCAAATTAATTTTTACTAACTAAATGTATCAAATAACTTCACTTTAACATACATCTTATAAACTAATTTACATAGTTATTATAGTTCGATTTTACATTCATGCCTTAGAAGTTAATGGCATCTATCTTCCAATCGGGTTATTATAGTTTCCGTCTTACTAGAAATGAGAAGGTTTACAAAGAACGAACATCTTCAGTAGTTATTTCAATTACTTTGGGTTATGTTTAATTATTGGTCAATTCTATGGTTTTCTTCAAAAGATAATTTTGAGGTGAAATTTTATACTTCTAACATTGGCCATATTCATCTTTCCCGTTTTGTTTTTGTTTTCTTGTTCTTCGAAAATTCCGGTGTTAAGTAGCCTATTCAATCTGACAGTGAGGCTGATTTCTAATCAATTGAATATAGATATTTATTTTAATTATCGTTCCCGAGTTCGTATAATAATTTTCTGGATATGGCGAAATATTTTAAATTACTGGTGATATAGGTTTTATCATTATTTGAGATCTGGAAATAGTTTAATTCTATCTTTTCCTGTTCAGACATTAGGAATACTTTACCGAAAATAGTTTTATTTACAATGTTCTTGACAGTTTTGCGGTTGATGTCATTTCTTTTAATTGATACAATATTTCGAATAGTAGTTTAGAAAACTACTACTCAACATCATTTTGAGTGGTTTCACTCTCTGTATGGAGTTATTTTATTACTTATTCGGGAAACTTAAATACATTTATTTTACCTCTTAAAACAAAAGTCAATTTATTAAATAGACATAGCATCTTTCACTTTTTAACCTATGAGGTACTGAGAATTTTGCATTTAATAGTTACCATCCTTACTTTTGTTTAGCTAAATTTAAGTGCATCCCTTCAATCAATATTCCAGCTATTACAGTCAATATTAATAAACCATTACAGCCACTTAAAAAAAAATTAAAAGTAGGTATTTTTCAATGAAATGATATTGATGGATTTTGCCATAAGTACCATCTCATTAAGATTCATCAAAAAACTAGTCTGCATTTAAGATCCATTTGGCAATCAAGTTATTAGTAATATTAAAAAGCCCCTCTGCTTACCTGGAACCTAAACACAGACTTGCTGATGTGCATAGCTATTCTGATGGAAACAGTTTTCCAAATATTAGCTTCAAGTTTAACATTTTCTGTGAGAGCAATACGCATTATTTCCAATGGAATATGGATTACCTAAGTACAAGACAAAATACATGTATTATAGCATGTGTTTACTGGGTGTCCCAATAAAACCTGACACTTTTAAACATCTGTTATTTTGTTTAGACTGTTGATTGTTGCAACAATTAAGAACATAGCTGATACCATTTCAGTAAACATGGAGCAGTGGACAGTTCAACATTGTGCTTTTGTTATCGAAGCTTTTTTTTAAATAATGAGTCTGACTGCTACGCAACGGTTATTTCGTAACAATTTCCATGTTCCTCGCCATGGTGCTGTTCCTTGTAGGAATACTAATAAAAGGTTGATAAACAATTTCAGAAATAGTGCATCTGCATTAAAAGTAAAACTAACTGGTATGCCTAGATCTGTACGTACTCCAGACAATGTTGAAAATGTGTGTGTATCTGTTCTGCAAAGCCCAAATCGATCAATCCGGAAACAATCAGCAGCATTAAGAGTTTCAAAAACAAATTTACGATGAATTTTACATCTTGATTTGAATTTTCATTCTTACAAGTTAGCAGTTGCACAAAAACTCAATCCTGTTGATCCTGAATTACATCTTATTTTTTGTGAAAGATTATTGCACCTAATTAATCACGTAAACATTTTGCAACGTTTAATAATGATTAGCATGTTTGTGGTACCAAGTCACTATTATAATTAATAATAATAAGATTACCTTGTTAGGTCCGTCACGTGACTTCTAGTCGTGTATTCCTTACGACATGTTTCGGAGCCGAAAATCCATTATCAAGTTAAAATCACTCCGAAGAGATCGTCGCACATTAAAATAAATAAAACATATACACACATACACACTTACATATCACACCAACACATAAATACAATATCGCGCTTGACATAAACTTAGGTGCGCAACCTATCATTGTCGGTTGAATAATGCCGGTATTGCTTTCAGGGATCTTAACGATGTTTATCTCTGTTTGTCTTCTGTAAATATTTGATGGCCGTATCATATAAATGGTGAGAGTGAAATGAAAGTTGGTCATTTAAGATATCGTCCGGTTTATTTTTGAATGCTTTATAAATTTCATACTCTTCCTTAGCATTCATTAGTCTACCTTAGCTGCAAATGTGTAGGGTTTCTACCGAAGCGTGGAAGTCACCTGGGCTTTGTTTGTTTTCGGCAAGGTGACGAGAGTAATTGGAATTGTTAATGTTGGACTTATTGTTGGGAAGATGTTCCTTGTAACGTTCGATGAACACTCTCCCTGTCTGACCTATGTAATGTTTACTACAATCCTGGCAATTGATTTTATAAACTCCGGACATTTTTTCAAATGAGGTGTTGGTTTACAACTGACGTCAGCATTCACACTCATTCCTACCATCCATATTCTCAAAAAATGGCATCTTTTCATAGCTTTGTACATAGACTTCTCACTGTCCCATTGAGTAAAGTTGATTACCAAGAAGAATTGCTCAACATTAAACATATAGCCGTAGCCAATGGGTACAAGAGTACAATAATTGATAAGATGATTAACAACTATAAAAAGAAAATGAACAATAAACACATAGAAACCCATAGCACTACTGATAATAAATATGTTTCATCTGAGTATACGAACTTTTTACCTAACGTCCTAAAAAACATCTTCAAAAAACACAACATCACTTTATCCTTCCATATTACCAATAAACTATCAAAATTGCTTAGGCGTAAAACCAACACCTCATTTGAAAAAATGTCCGTTTATAAAATCAATTGCCAGGATTGTAGTAAACATTACATAGGTCAGATAGGGAGAGCGTTCATCGAACGTTACAAGGAACATCTTCCCAACAATAAGTCCAACATTAACAATTCCAATTACACTCGTCACCTTGCCGAAAACAAACATAGCCCAGGTGACTTCCACGCTTCGGTAGAAACCCTACACATTTGCAGCAAAGGTAGACTAATGAATGCTAAGGAAGAGTATGAAATTTATAAAGCACTTAAAAATAAACCGGACGATATCTTAAATGACCAACTTTCATTTCACTCTCACCATTTATATGATACGGCCATCAAATATTTACAGAAGACAAACAGAGATAAACATCGTTAAGATCCCTGAACGCAATACCGGCAGTATTCAACCGACAATGATAGGTTGCGCACCTAAGTTTATGTCAAGCGCGATATTGTATTTATGTGTTGATGTGATATGTAAGTGTGTATGTGTGTATATGTTTTATTTATTTTAATGTGCGACGATCTCTTTGGAGAGATTTTAACTTGATAATGGAGTTTCGGCTCCGAAACATGTCGTAAGGAATACACGACTAGAAGTCATGTGACGGACCTAACAAGGTAATCTTATTATTATTAAGTTTAATAATGTCTGATGAAGTTTTTTTGAGCTAAATGATAACATAAAGAAGCAAAATTGTCGTTACTGGTCAATAGAGAATCCTAGGGAAATCCATCAACTACCTCTGCATAGTGAAAAAGTATGGCGTGATGTTGCAAGTTTTTTTAACCCTATAGTAGTGTCATCGGTCTGAGAGTCCGATTCACTTTTTGTTAGCGTGTCACTCATTGTCCGCTAGAGAGGGAGGGCTGAGTAATTCAGTACCTTCCTGTTTCTTGTCAATCTGCCTGATGCTCTCTGCTCGTAATCTTCATACTATGTTATGTATGATAAATTAAACAAATCGGAATCGTACACCAAAGACACTAACCACGCGAGCGGTGTGTTACACCGAAGTCACCTTTTGTGTAACTTTGTCAATAACTTTAAAGGTGAGTTCTATTTAATATTTATTTTAAATGTTTTATTGCTTAATTATAAATTGTTGATAATATGATTTTTACTCAGTCCCTAACAATTTGAAGTTGGGTTTCTCACTTTATTTGTCACGAAGTTGTTATAAAACAGAATTTTTTTACAGATTTCCACGTCTTTATTTCTGCTAGTGCTATAAACAATACTGTGATTTATAAAATGCTTTAAAAAGTAGTTTATGACAACGTCACTTTTAAATAAAACTTTGTTTGCCATCTAGAATTTTTATTTCGCCTCTGATTTCAATAAAATTTTATATTATAGGTGCCTTTTGAATGGTCAACAACATTTTAAAACTATTATAATGCCTTCATTAAGTTGTCATTCGAGCAATAGCACCTCTATTTCTTGAATAAGACTTTATGTTTGTTATTAACTGTGTGTTTTTTTCAGATGGATTATGAAAAAGAACCAGAACATCTTCGGAGATTGCTGTAATCAATTCCGTTTATTATTGGAGAGTATGAAAACGATCTATGGATGCTGTACTTTCCGCCAATATATCAAAATAAGCAGTATAAAGATGTTTGCTACGTATGATGCAAAGTTATTTTATACATCTATTATAGTGGTATATGTAGGTCAGCAACCACTTGGTCCCTGTGAAAATTTTAAGAATAACGGTTTAGAAGTAGTTGATAGAAAATGCAAGCCCGTATATGGGTCAGATAGGAATGTAGCCGCCGACAACTAACCACCAGTATACCTTTGTGAATAAACTATAATAAAACTAAAGGAGGATTTGATGTAGTTGATATGCTTTGTACAAATTATACCTGAGGCCATACAAGTAGAAGGTGGCCTATGGTCATTTTCTACTCCTTCCTAAATGTAGCTGGCATAAACTCATATAGGTTTTTCAACTGTCCCGACAAAAATGTTGTAAGGCGGTTGTTTTTGAGAGACCTCGCTTATGATTATATATATAAAAAAAACACACTCAGAAACAAATTTAACGATTTCACAAATCCTGAAGCTAACTAGGCTCAAAATTGCAGAAACTTTTGGCATTTGAAATAAAATTGTCGCCCCTCAAGATTATGGTACAGGACGGTGTCAAAACTGTTCTTCAAATCAGGAAGATGAAATACTTTTGCAGGGAATGTAAAACATTTTTATGCTTGCGACACTTACAGATCATTTGTGAAAGGTGCTACATGAGAATTTGTAAATTGTATTATTCTCTGATCTTGTTTATTTTATAACTTTTACCTCAAATATTTTATGTATATAGAGACTTCCTAGTAAACATGACATTCCTTTTTATACTGAATAATGAAACTCCGGATTTTTTTATAGTTTTGGTTTTGAATTATTCTGTTAGCTTTACAAATTTGTATACTAAAATATAGTTTATACTTTTCAAAACTAACAATTAAATTATACGGAATATTGGAATAAGCTATTTTTTAATTTAATAGCCTATACAAATTAAGTATTGTTTAAGTTCAAAAGATACAAGGTTATTTTACGTAACATAGCTAGTTTGATTTATTTTTTGAGTTAAGTGATTAATTTTACTATATGTACTAGATTTTTATCTAAATATACACTAAAACATTTTTTTATAATAAGCCGCCTACAAAATGTAGTAGTATATAAGAAATTTTTTAATATGTACCAATAAAGTTTTGTTCAATTTTATACACATTATTTGCTTTTTTATTTCCTAAAACTCACAATAAAAGAAAAATATAATCATATTCAAAATTTTTTTTACTGTTTGTTGACTAATAAAACACAATAAATATATAATAACAATAAATTGGATTCATACACCGATAACACCAACGGTGAAAATAAAGCAAAGACACTATTATTAACAAATTTTCAGGATTTTTGAAAATGTGTCCATGCCAAACAATTGGATAAATTTTGTATTTTTTAATTTGGGTTACATATTTGACTCTTGTCTTCATAACTATATAATTTGTTTTGCCAAGTTTACTCTTTTTTCAAATAAAAAAATAAATAGTAGCATTAGTTTTGAAATTTGTAAAGTAAAATTGTTTGAATTTTAAATCTAAAATGTAAATTTATCTCCGTCGTATAACGTATCTGAATATGTAGGAGAAGAACCATATTTATGATATATTTGTCATTTTATTAAAGTTTAGTGATATTTACAGAATTATTTTTTAAAAACATGCTAAATCGGTCTCTCAGACCTATGACACCAATGGTGTTCTAAAAAGCATGACACTACTCTAGGGTTAATTATCGGGCCTTATCTTTTTGAAAATGAAAACGGTGAAAGAGTTACTGTGAATAAAGAACGGTACGGATTAGAAGTGGCCTTGTTGTGGTACTGCTCAGACGGCAGATGTGTCAATGAGTGTTTTACGAAGACTGTTCCCGGGGCATCTCATTTCACGTTTTGGTGATGTCGTATGACCGTCCCAGTTGTCAGATCTAACTGTTTGTGAGTTTTGGTTGTGGGGCTACCTTAAAGCAAAGTTTTTATCATAAAACCTCACACCTTTGCCGATTTAAAGAACTGCTTAAGAAACGAAGTTGCTGCAAAACCAGTGTCCATGGTTCGTCGAGAAATGCAAATTTTCAGAAAAATTAGAAACATGTGTCGATGTTGGTGGAGAACACCTAAGTGATGTTATATTCCATAAATGAAAATGGCATAACTATGTTCATATTTTACCTATTTGAATAAATTGTAAATATTATTTCCTACAATGTTATTTTATTTTGAAAACCGTCAGGTTTTATTAGACCACCCTTTATTATAATGTGTATTTAATCAATGGATGTATCAATCTTGATTAAATTTTCCAACATTACTTCTAAACACCACTAAACAAATTTTTTAGATCATTTCAAAGCTTTGCAAAAGTTAACCTAACTTTAAAATTAAACGGAATTTAATCTTTTGTCATTGAAAAACAGTTGTTTAGAGCAGTTAAATAAATAAATAGATTATACTTTAATTACAACAACAACAAGATTTCATGTCATGACGATAAGAAGGATTGAGACAGACTGAGTTTAATAATTATATTTTTAGTTCTGACTTCTAATATTAACTGTCTAAAACTACTAGTCATCTCTTTCCGTAACTTGTTTGAACAATTAAGTTGTGTTAACCTTTCAAAACTGTTTCAAAAACATAGTTCTTATTTTTATATAAGAACCTGAAATCCCTTTTTTTATAAGAATTACAATTAACTTTATGTAGAATTCTGTAGTTCTAGCTTTAAGAAACTTTCGCAAAGATAAATTATCCAGATTTTCAAATAAAATAGAGTTCATAATAAAAAAAAGATTTGTACATGAACTAAATAATGACATTTATTTAGAAAAGTTGTACAGATGATTAAAATATTTACAGTATACAGTAGTCAGTAGAATGACTTAAATGTGCATTTGTGTACAAGAAATACATTAATTTAGTAAATAATCAATCATTGATGGTAAAGAAAACGATGGAACAACTTAAATTTTTCATTATATAGAATTTATTGTGTTGCCTTGGGCTGTTAATTATATTGTTATAATTACCTTGTATTAGCTGCCTTCAGTCCGTAATTGTAGAATATAGCTACAGCGCTATAAATAACAACCTGGTCCCAAAACATGTTTGCGCTACAATAAATAACAAATCTTTGGCAGCTAAAAAAGCGAAAAATGTCGCCGAAAAGACCTGGATTAGGGTTGAAATAAAAAATCTGTATAAGAAGAAAGATGAAATTAGTCTAACATTGATGAAAACACATTTGCAACTAGCCAACAACTTAAACGCCGTTGAATTCGATCTGTTTACTCACGAGGTTGACAAACTTGTCCGCGAAAAAAAAATTAAAAAGACAAATTGTATAAATAAAAAGTTATCTGCTCTGTTTGAGTCTAGAGGACAAGAAAGAAAACAAAACGTAATATCTAATCATGTTTTCTTCCCTTGTACTTGTAACCTAACAAAAATCGAATTCGACAAACCGGAATTATATTTGTTGAATAAAGGAAGTATAACTTAGTTAATAAACGAGATGACCTTTGCTCCGCACTTATTAATGCTGAAGAAGCAATCCAAAAACTACCTAGAGATAAACAAAATACGATAAGATCATCATCACTGATAAAGCTTTACCTTATGTCAACAAACCAATAAACCCGAGTTATGTGAATAGCAAAGAAATGTCTATTGCTAAAAACATTAATAACAAGATTGTTGCTAACAATGCTATCATAACTGAAGCAGATAAAGGTAATTCACTTGTCATTATCAATGAATCTGTTTACATAAACAAATCTGAAACATTTTTCACCAGGAATAATATTTCTCAAATAATGAAAGACCCAACTAACGATTTTCACTCCACGATCAAACATAAAATCAATAATTGTAAACACATTTTGGACGACAGACGGAAAAGATTTCTAAAGATGATAAAACCCAATGCACCTAAATTAAGAGCTTTACCGAAATTACACAAGATGGACCACCCGATCAGACCAATAGTAAATTTTACAAATGCACCTTCTTACAAGGCAGCGAAATTCTTGGAACGCATTATAAAAAAGGAATTTAAATTCACAAATAATCATAGTTTGAAGAACAGCTTAGATCTAATCAAGAAAATTGAAGACACACCCTTCCTAAATGGTCAAACACTACTATCATTCGACATATCCAACCTTTACACGAATGTCCCGATCAAACAAACAATAGAAATCCTAAAAGAAAACCTAAATATTCACAGCAAACTCAGTGCAGAAGCGATAAGAGAGCTAATCGACCTACTAACATCCTGTCTTACCCAAAATTACTTCACTTTCAACAACAAAATTTACTTGCAAAGTGATGGTCTGGCCATGGGTTCCCCTCTATCTGGTATAATGGCAGAAATCTTCCTCAATGAAATTGAAAATAAACATATCATCAGCCACACAAACCCGTTCAATAAGAAAATAATTTATTACCATAGATAGATACGTGGATGATATAATTTGCTTGTTTGGAGGAACTCCCACACTGAAGTTCACCACTGAAATCGAGGCCAACAACAGCCTAAACTTTCTTGACCTGACCATCACAAGAAATGAGACTAAACATGGCTTTAAAATTTATAGAAAACCGACACAGACCAACCATACAATACACTATACTTCTAACCATCCGATATTACACAAACTGGCAGCTTACAAAAGCTTCGTACACCGCGCTATCAACACGCCTAAATACATCTCTATGAAATTTAACCGAATTCTAGAACGTCCTATCAACAACATTTTCCGCAGACATGGATGTAATATCGCTCATTGAGCTTCAAATATTTTGAGTAATTTTCTACAAACCAAGCCAAATAATAGCAAAGACAAATTTACAAATAGTGGAATATATAGGCCTAAGCTATCTTGTGATGACTGTGATAAAGTATATATAGGCCAAACGGGACGCTCGTTCAAAACCAGATTCAAGGAACATATCCCTAGCCATAAAAAAACAATATCAGACGGACAAAGCTCAAATTACGCAGAACACTTAATTAATGAGAACCATAATTACACCAACATAAACACTAATTAATTTACAAATTTTGCACAAAGTGAATAAAGGGACTACAATGGATATATTGGAAGAATTTCAGATATATAAAGAGTACAAAAATAATCCAGATAACATGTTGAACGACAAGTTGAACTTCTCTTCCAACCCTATATACGACATAATCACCATAGTCAAGCAAACATAACAAAACAAATAGATCCTCCATTCGTTCAAACTTTCAACTTAATTATCAGAACATACTGATAACCTCTGTCCACATCTAGTGTCCTACCTGCAGCTGGACATGAACGACTTAATAATGTGGCCACAAACATTTTTATTAAATTTTTTCGGCGAGTTTTAATCCGATTTTGTGTGTGTTAGTGTTATGTGTTCGTGTATGTGTTAGTACAAGCCTGACGAAGCCGACAGAGTTCAGCGAAACAGCGCTGTAGCTTTATTCTACAATTACGGACTGAAGACAGCTAATACAAGGTAATTATAAAGTTAAATTTTTCTTCAAATAAATCTTAAAAAATATCTGTTTACTTTTACTACCCAGCCCTCTTCCTATTAAACTTTATTGTAAGATAATTCATAATTTCTGCACCTTTGTTTCTGGATTCAGATTTATTTGACAATAAATGTGGTACAAATATCAAGATAATTATGTGTGTAACTCCCACAATTTTATATAGATTAATCAAACTAACATGAATGCCAGATCTAGAACCAATGGATCCTTATTATCAAAAGTAAGTGTGATAAAAAATACTGTACCAAGCCTTTTTGTTAATAAATTTAGTAAGTAAAACATACAATGTCCATTAAATTAACGATAGAGCTTTCAGATCATTAATCGACTACTGTAGTAATGAGCAATTTATAGTAGCAGAAACAATTAATTGATTGATGTATTGCTTTAAAATATTACCATTAAGACAGTGGCGGCTCGTGCTATAGGTTCACTGGTTCAGTGAACCCCCAACCAAATTGCGTTAATAACATAATATTTTAACAAATATAAATATTTAGTACTTTTTTTCATAAATGTAACAATATAGATTGAAAAGTTGTTAAAATACGACATAGAGTAACAACGCGCAGCTCTCCTACGTCGTTTTCAGCATCTTGGTTCAATTCAGAGAACGAACCTCTTGGCCTAGGCGAGGGGGTACAGGGGAACGGTGGGGGAATAGCAGTTTCAACGTTGTTTTTCGCTGCAAACTAAATGCAGCGACTCCCGACTCCTTCCGAAGATAGCCGAACCTGCAGTTCACAACAGTGTTTTGTAAAAAAAACCTTACGCCTATTTTTTCCTTTACGTAGTTGGTGTTTATTTATATTTACTTCTTTGATTAATAGGTTATGTCAGTTGTGCATTCTATGAAGTTCATGGATTAAGTCTGTGTTAGTGTGGACATATTATTAAATAATATTATTGCAGTTCGGTGTTGTTATTAGCGTTGTGTTAAGGTAGGCCTAAAGTTTTTAGAATGAACAGCGTTACACCTTTGCTAAGGGTAACTTCTTTACCTCTTGGAGAAAAGTGTGCTATTAAAGTACACTGGTATTTGTGTCACTTCATTATTTATGAGTCACTTTATCAACTAAAAAATTAAATAAACTAATTAATAAAGCATAGGCTTCTACGTAAGACAATATTGTTCGCAATTTTCCATTTATAATTAATATCTATATTCCAATCTATCATGCAAACTGTAACCCGATTTTATCTCATTGCACGCTTTTCAGAGATGTCTTAAAACACCAAATTTAAGTAAAAACAGGCCTAAAAGTAGAAATTCTTATGTTTAGTACTAAAAACAAATTTGCAGGACCCCCTCTCCCCGGTAGATTTGAACCCCCAAGGTAATAATTCACCAGCCGCCACTGCATTAAGATGTATAGTACTTTATACAGTAATATAATGTCAAACCATGTAACTAACTTTGCAGACCTACAGAAAAATAATGAAATAACTTACAACTACTTTAGTATCACATCTGGCAGTATAGTTATATTTTGAGTTGGTCAGTAATCCGAGTTCTCCTATGACAGCACCAGGATACAATACATCTTCATGCTTATCAGTTATTTCAAAATGTAGGTGCATCATGAAGTCACAATTTGGTAAATATCCAAATTGTTTCAAACTCTAAAAAAAAACATTGATATTTTAAATGCATTATTATTATCACAACTATGTGAAGTGTATATAACACGTTTTGGAGTGTAAAAAGTATTCATATATATATATATATATATATATATATATGTATATATGTGTTCGCACTCAAGCAGCCGCATTTTAAGTCCGATTTGGTCCAAATTTGGTACACGTGTGGTTGTCTATGTGGCTCGGACGAGTTCGTTAGCCAAAAAAATCCAACAACCGGAAGTACGTTTTTTGACCGGAAGTAACTATTTTTTGAGATTTTTACTACGAGAATGAAATTTTTTAGAGATTTTTCTAACAATATAAATGTAGGATGTTATTCTGCGCATTTTGTTTTTTTTTACGCGACCTTATAGCTCGCTTGGTTCCCCCAAAATTGACAAAAACGTAAAATACCATAAAAGTACCCAGTTCAAAGCCAAGTGATGCAAACTCGCGAGGCCACTAGGAGGAAACAAATTCTACTAATATATTGCATACACACAGACAGCTGTTCAACGCCTTCGTGAGTAGACCTATTTCCCAAATTGTTGGTTGAAACCCTAAAACATAGGCATATAAACTTAATTTTGGAAATTTGCTCAACTCACGTCAGCGGTCCAGCTGCGTGGTCGATTTGTTTCATATTTTAGTTGACAAATATAGTTTTGAAAACAAGTGGCTGTAACTCTAATAGCTACTTTGTATTCATGCTAGTTTACTAGAAGATTTTTACGTATAAACCTGCCAGAATAGATCAGATTTGATGAATGTTGTTTTGAAATGTTTGTTATATTTATTTATTTAAAATCAGAAACATTTCATCTGAGACGATCAAGTTTGTTATTTTGTTTATAAGAAATGACTCCTCCTTTACAATAAACTAAAATTCCACCAACTTCGCATGAAGCAAAAGAGCATATTGACATATTTGTCTCTTAAGTGATAAATAGGAAACAAATTATTCACATTTCAGTAAAATATTTTTAACCAGTAAAAATGGGGTAACCACAACTAAGCAATCAATATTAGTTTTGATAACTTCCTATGAAGCTGGAGAGCTAAAATTTGAGTGAAATGTTTCTTAAGCGATAAATAGAAAGATTATAGTACTAGCATTTCAATCACATAATATGTCTAAGGGAAGATGGGGCACAAATGAGGCAACTACACACTAAGAAAATATATGTTAATTCTTACACTTTCCATGTGGTGGTAGAGTTGTTGCAGGGAGCAGTGTCTCCTATATTGCCTATAGTCTCTGAATTCTACAGTGAAAAAGTTCATTTCACTGTTGAACTTCATGCTGTTGCCAAAGTGTTTTGTAAATTTCTTGTACATTTTTTTGTTAAAGCAGAGTTATTTTGTTGTTTTGTAATTCTATTGACTCCATATCATTGAAGATCAGAATTTTAAAAACTTGTGTTTTTTACCTTGTTATTAGAAAGAAAATTAAAACCAATCAAGAAAGACAAAATGTAGATGGCATAAACATTAATTGATTATTAAAAGCTTTTGACTCAGAAAGAAGACTGTCTTGAAGAAAATGTTCATATATCAAAAACAATATAGAAGAAATAGAAGTACAAGTCTATTTTTAAAAAAAAGTAGACACATATTCGTTGGCCAACGGTGACACGTGACAACCTTGTTTTAAATTATTTGTGTTGTGTTAAATTATTTAAATGCTTTATGTTGTGTTGTTGAATGTGGCTCAGTGAACAACTACGTGTGTAATACAATGAATTACCTTATAAGGTCCGTTTTGTGACTTCAAATTGTTTTTGATCTAATTCGTTTATGACATTTTTCGAAGTATTTACAACTTCATCATCAGATACCACTTGCTTTTTTTTCTTTCATTCACTCGAGGAACTCGTCACACATTAAAATCATTAAAACACATAACACTTACACAAACACAAAAACATTAAACCGTCTTGTCCAGCACCGGTGAAGCACTGACGGTACGAGCGGTGCATCCTACTGATGCTAATCGCTATTGATCTTAGATAAATGTTTGAGAGCTGTGTCATATAAATGATGTGTTGATAGGACGCACCGCTCGTACCGTCAGTGCTTCACCGGTGCTGGACAAGACAGTTTAATGTTTTTGTGTTTGTGTAAGTGTTATGTGTTTTAACGATTTTAATGTGTAACGAGTTCCTCGAGTGAATGAAAAAAAAAAAAAAAGCAAAAGGTATCTGATGATGAAGTTGTAAATACTTCAAAACATGTCCTAAACGAATTAGATCAAAAACAATTTGAAGTCACAAGACGAACTTTATAAGGTAATTCATTGTATTATTTAATTGTGACTTGGTACCAAAAAAATGCATTATTAAACTGCGTGTGTATTTGTGTCTTGAAAATTTAGTTTGACTCCGAAACCGGTAGTTCCAATGAAAAGAAAAAGGACAATAAAGGACTGTAGATGGACATTAACAGGGGCGGACCTTGGGTAAATGGCGCCCTGTGCGAAGCATGGTTCCGGCGCCCCAACATGTACCGAGCAACCGGTGGGAGTGGGGTTAGAAAACAGAGGGTCCCGGGGTGTCTTGCGATTTTATAAGTACTGAATGCTTTATAAACAAAGGTAAAATGAAGGATCGTGCCTTGGTGTTCATTCAACTGTGAGGAAATAGTTTTTTAACTATAACATCAACAAAAGTATTAAAAGTTTTCTATTTTGCTCATAACACCTGTCAAGTTGTAAATAATACATTCACTAGAATAAAAGAGATGTCAAGGAAAATATAAAAATTCATCTCAAATGAAAATTTTATACATTTATTTTTACACAAAATTTGATTGCATATAATTTGAGATTTCATTGCTTGACCTCATTAATATTTTTTTAAACTCTCCGAGCTTTGGTTTCAGAAATGCTTTGATTAATTAATCTATTTTAATGTTTTGCAACACATCAAACTCGATTGGTACTAGGGCCAGTCCAACCAGCCGCTCTTGGCTCATGGTAGATCTTAAATAATTTTTCATTACTGTACTATAATTTACTTTACTGTAATTTTTCCTACTTCCTGGACCATTATTGTAAATTTTTTTAATTAATTTACCAACCTTTAAATGGTCCTATTAATTTCCCCTTTACTGCTGCTGGGTCTTACTAGTTTCGACACATACCTCTGTCATTGTCGAAGACGAACATTTCAGATGATGATCACATGACACAAAACACTACACAACACATAAAGTATAAACACGTAATATTCACCATTAAAGGGTCGTTAAATAATTTAAATGTGACATCGCGTTCGAGATGACCCGCAAGTAGCCTACTTGTGTAGAAAGCTATGTCCCATTTTAATAGGCCCTTAAACTGGCAGACAACACATTTGTAGCACGTGATTGTATCGAATATTTGACCCACTAAAAATCATCCAGTCTCAAAAAACAAACACCATTGGAAAGGTAATGTTTCAAACTTTAATTTTTATATTAACAAGTTTTTTCTAAAACGTCTATTTACATACTTAATCATTGTTTTAGTTTACGTTTTGTCAGAACAACTGTGACGTAACACGCATATATGGGCGTAATTCCAGTTTCTTTGTCTCTCCTTACAGGTCGCCCATTTTATTTTCTTAGTTATATTTATATACAGACGGATTTATCGCAGCCTCTCCATTCTAAAATTGCCATCCAATCAGAAATCGGTCTAACCATTCCCAAGAAATGGGGCGTTTTCTAGACGCTTGCAATTAGTTGGTTTCCAGCCAATAAAAGTCTTATCTACACGCCTAGAAGTGGGAGTGTTCGTTCTATTTATAGAAATTTTTTTATATGTTTGTAAAGAGGGAGATTTAAGGTTTTATTTGGTGTAAACAGAATAAGGTTTCGTGGGATAGTTTTGTCTCTAGAACCGTGAGAAACAAACCATAATTTCTACCAAGAGCGGCATAGAAAATTTGAATATAACGGATTCTAACGCCTTTTGGCCCGATTCCAAGCATGGCGAGTAATAGGCGACCAACGAACACAGAAAAATAAGTATTTTTCTGTGTTCGTTGTAGGCGACCGCTTCTGTATTCACAGCATGGGTGCGATTTACCTGACTTTTGAAATTCAAATAATTCTTAGTCTAACACTTTTATGAAAAGATAATTTACAAGAACACAATTCATTTCTTTGATTTATTTTCTACATTTTGTTATAATATTTCATTTTTGGTCAAAGCATATATTCCCAAATTACGTTTCAAACTTGGCATATTTTGTTAGCAGCCTTGAAGTATCTGAGGGTTCAGCTCCAGCATCAGCTTATCCAGAGGCATCAAGGAAAAATTTGCTTAATGCCTCCTGTTGGTCTTGTTTTTCAATATCAGCGTTTCTTTTTCTATAAAAATTACCGGAAGGCTTTTTTTTGCCGACATGTTAATAATTATTGGAACTTACAGTAATGGGTAAATTTCTCATATCAGTCAATCGATTCTGCCGATAATGTGGTTACTGAAAAGTTTGATGACTGATTTGAGGAGGTTATATGGAATTGTGTTGTGACAGGTGGGGGTGAAATAGTCGTACTCCTCCATACCCACCCCGCCACACAGGGCAGCGGAATGGTGCGCCCCACTCTGCTGCCCTGTACTCCGCTTTGCAGAAACTATGCAGCTATTTTTAAATACAGACTCGCTGCGCTCCACTTCCGGCGGGATTGGTGACCGGCCGGCTCGGATTCTCGGAAGTATAAGCCATGCCCCCCACCCCCAACATTTTTAGTTCCTGCCACCTCGTGTACTTTTGTTGTTATAATATATCGAATCTTTGATAAAAGAATAATTTTCTATTATTCTCCTTATTTTCCAATTACAAGTACCTCAATTTTTTTTCAATCGCCATGGCGCCCCGGTGTCAATGGCGCCCTGTGCGGTGGCACATGTCACACATGCCAAGATCCGTCCCTGGACATTAAGGTACCGGTATGTAAACCATTATAATAGTCTAAAATATTGATACCATATGTTTGTTGTTCAAACAGATAGACAAGTGGATTTTAATTATGAAAACTGTATATAATTGTTTTCATAATACAATATATACAGTATATAACTGTTTATTTATTGAGTATAACAATGTTTTTGGAAAATAATATTCCTTACATTTCTTAGCATTTAATTTTATGTACAAAAATAAAGAGTAATTTAATAGATTGAATCCTCAACATGGGCTTTGCAACAGATAATCGACAAAAGATAATAAAGATAATGAAAAAGAATGTTTATAAAGGGAGTTTTGTTATAAACCTCTCAAAATTAATTTCTTTGCAGTTCTCACCGCTAACATATCCTCATCAGGTTGTCACCATTGTAATAACCCAGCCCATTATTGGAAGGTGATTATAAAATTTTGGATATTAAAATTAAATATTGTCACTAGAATTTTATCAAGCACAGAGAATTGCTATAGGTAGGAGATGTGAGATTTATGAAGTTGAATAAAAACACATTAGTCTTAATTATGTTAAAGAAATTGTTTAATTTATAACTTTCAGAACTTTTGGGCTAAGCCCTTATAAAAATGACAAAGTTTGATTCACAACAATAATTATTATTGATAATAAAATGTTTGAAAACATATACATTTGTACATTGTTTATTTAATTACCTTATTGCAAAAATTCTTTTTACTTACAATTTATATTGTTTAAAGTTACTAATATTACAGTACATACCGCTTATTATTTAAAAAGTTAATATGCTCAAATTTTGTCTTCTTTAGAAATATGTTAGTTTATTACCAATTGAATATGATAATTTCATCATTGCAAGACACCAAAATAAAATACAGTTTTATAAGTTACTCACTTAGGAGATTATACAATTTGGATATGGTCATCATGAGGCTATCATCTTGTGTTGGCGAAGAGTGTTCACCTGTAGTGCGTACTGGTGCAGTGATGGTTACTAACTACTGTAATTTTCAGGAATTAACAGTTTTTATATATAAAAAGGATACACATCTTGATACTCCAAACCATACGATGGCCTAGTCACATGGACTTTACATATATATATGACTTATATATGGACATAGTATTAAAATCTGGCACCTGATTGGTGCTACAGTATTTTCAAGCTATATGTTCGATGGTGGGGCCAGTGTGTCGCCCAATTATTAATGTCAAATAGAAATACGGATCTTATTTAAGGCCAAATTTGAAGGCGAATCTTACAAAAATACCTTGATGAAGTTTAACGAATACTCAGAATGGAATTTATTCAACTAATATTTATATATAATTTTTGAATCAATACAATTTACAACGCTATTTTTTTATTTAGAGGATTTTTTTAAATATTATAATACTTATTGAAACTAACCAAAAGGAATGTACTAAAACATTTTGCTATGTTTAATAATTCAGTTTTATTTATTTTATTTTTTATTTCTTGGTGTAAAAATGTGCAAGAAACACTTACCATAAAAAATAAACTTGTTATTTAGACTAAAATTGAAGAGTCAACGCAAAAAACGTGTTAAGTCAATATTTTTTCAAATCTAGGTTATGCTGCATTCTGGTGGCAGATTTGGGGTACTATTTTCCTGTCTGATCAGACAGCTGATTTTTTTTAGTTTATCTGTTATATCATATTTTAGGTTACGTCTTGCCGCAAAGACTGTGTTAAGTTCTTAAGAAAAAAGGAAAGAACGTGTTAAGACTCCCCTCGTATTTAACTCTTCCACTGTGCCATCCAAATGTTCAGAAAGAACGTGTTTAGTTCTAAACTAACAGCAAATAGTGTGTTAAGTCAGCAAGTTGACTCCTCTTGCAACGGACTGGTCCACTTGTTTGTTATTGTTTTTGTAGTCTAGTGGGTTACATCACAGTATTGTTTTGTGTTTGTTTAGTGTTTTATTAGGGCTATAGTGTTTTAGGTTTTGTGTTTTATCTTTTACCTTTTAGTGGTTTTAACTCAGCATAAGTGAAAATGAAGGAGAATGATGATGAAAGTTCTAAACCGCCAACATCTCACCTAACCAATAAAAGAGAACGGTTAGGCAGGCTGACCGATGCTACAAAGAAACTAAGGGCCCAGAGTTTTATGTTGGGAGATGATTGTAAGTGTAAGATGTTTCAATGTTTTGAAAAAAATACTAAAGAAGAAAGAGAAATGCTTATTAAGAATTTTAACTTGATCGGCAATTGGAATGACCAGTCGAGTTATTTAACAAGTTTGATGTTAATTTGTCTGATAGCTAAAAGAAGGCCAAGGAAAGAGGATGCAGATGTTAGGGATTGCTCTTTTAGGTATATAGTTAGGGTTAAAAGAAACAATGCTATGGTAGAAATTCCTGTGTGTGCCAAGGCTTTCATCGCCCTTCATGGTGTAGGCAGACGTAGATTAGCTACTATTCAAAGTTCTATGAAACGTACAGGCCAGTCTCCAAAAGATGGAAGGGGGCTGTATGCTAATCGTCCATGGAAGCATAGCGAAGACAAAATTAAAGCGGTCCACGAGCACATAGGCTCTCTGAAAGGTAGAGCTAGTCATTACAGCACAGAGAAAACAGATAAAATTTATCTTCCTGAGGAACTAAACCTAACTAAACTTCATGAAATGTATATGGAAAAGTATCCTCATCTCAGAGTGTAAAGGCAGACATACCAAAACATATTTTTTGAGCATTACAATATCTCATTCGGATACCCACGTACAGACACTTGCTCAGCTTGCGATAAGTTTAAATCTCAAATTTTAATATTGAAAAAAGATCTTGAAAGTGCTCCTGTTAATAATAATTTGGCGATCGAAAAACAAATCAAGTCCTTGACCACAGAAAATGATCTGCATAAATTAAGAGCTGTCACTTTCTATACGCGAAAGCTTGAGGCCAGAAAAATTAGTAAAAAATCAGAGTTAAACGAGAGTGTGTGCATGGACTTCCAAAAAAACCTACCGCTACCCAATATCAGTACAAATGACGTATACTACAAGCGTCAACTTTCTTTTTATTCTTTTAATATACATCAGCTTTCAAACAACCATACTGTTTTTTACGCTTATACGGAAGTTATTTATAAAAAAGGAGCTAACGAAGTAGTGACATTTCTGAACCATTACATTACAGAAGAATATTCTGTGATTCATGTTCTGGTCAGAACAAAAACTTTGCTCTCACGAAATACTTTCACTATATAGTTCACCGTGTTGGTAGACCGGAAAGAATTCAAGTAACATTTCCAATTAGAGGACATAGCTACATGGAATGTGATAAGAACATGGGGTTAATCAAAACCAAATCTGTCGTAGAAACTCCAAATGAATGGATAAAAGTGTTTGAAAATGCAAGAAAAAGTCCGTCTCCCTTTAAAGTTGTTGAAGTTGAACAGGATATGATTCGAGACTGGACTCAATTTTTTAATGAGGACCTCTACGTGAATAAATGCCCATTTAAGACCAGACCTATTAAAGAAGTTAAAGTGAAGAAAGGTAATCTTCAGATTCTTCACAATTCAACGTACAATGGAGCATGGATTTCTTCATCAATGGTTGTGTCAAGGGAAATTCACATCATCCTCATTCACCTTCTTAGAGCCAGGGGAATTACTCTACCCACAACAAGCATATGATGGTAAGTAACCCTTTTCCTTGAGGCTAGTACTAGGGAAATCAAGAAGCTATAGTAAAAATATTATAATGTTCGTGTCATTTTCAGGGTTGTTGCTGATTTCTAATGAGAAGTATGAAGACATACAAGCGTTAAAAGAGTTTTGCCGCCAAGATACTAGACTATTTTTAGAAAGTTTGCCACATGAAAAATGTTTGCCTGGTAAAAAAAAGGAAGAAGAAAGTGTGGCTAAGAAGAAAAAATGAAACGCACAGTTGCCTAAAAACAACTAAGCCTATAGTATTGTAATATCAATGACCTATATAATAAAATAAGAGTGTTTTCTACTTACATTAACTTTTGTGTTTTTTATTTGCCTGACTTAACACGTTTTTTTCTGCCGCAAGAAGAACAAACATGTTTTTTTGCAGATAAAAAGTGTACTCAAGCCTATAAAACATTTTTAGCTCAAAAATTCATAGTTGTTTTGTGTTACTAATATTTTTACACTTTTACAAAGGTTTTTCTACATTCTTGTGCCAAGGTTGAATTTTGTACTACTTTTACTTATTTTATTACACAAGATTATTTTATTACTTATTTTATTACCTTTAAAACCCTCTCCTGTAAAATTCCTAAAAAGTGACTTAACAAGTTCTTTGGGGTGACTCTTCAATTAAAATATTGGCAGACAATTCATCAATTAAAGCATATCTTGAAATATTGTACTTACACTAGATGCACTTCTTGAATAAACATATTTAGTTGTAGCAACTCCAGATACTAAAATGTTTAAACCAATTGGAGAGTCTCCTGCAGTAATAATATTTTCATTCTTTTCGAAGTTTTGAGTAGTAGAATATTTCTGTAATATTAGCAGTATCCATATTAATTCAATACTACCGTAGTATAAAACAATTATCATTAATTGTACTAATTATAATAATACGTTTGATGCTGTTTAGTAACACATTAATTTATTTCAAACAAAGTATTTTGTTGAAAATATCATAGAAAATTAGTGATATTTTTTCTGAAAATTCCCACCAAGCTGAATTTTTGTATATATAGATAAAACAATCTCCCACAAGTCTCCATGACATCATATATGTTAATTTTTCAGCAGATTAGTTCTTTTTTGCTATCTAAATTGTCAAAAATCAAAAATCTGTTTATTTCTTAGTCTTGGCCAAATGCTTTGTTAGATTTAAAAAAAAAATGTTACATGAATATTCCATGAAGGTATTTAAAACATGTGTAATAATTTTTAATTCTTGAGTTCATTTTTTACTCAGTTGCAAGGATGGTTACGGGAGAACAAAATCTAAAATAACAAAATTGATCAATTTTATACTAGGTTCTGTGATTTTTGTGAATTTTCTTTTATACCGCTAGCTGAAATGTTATCAAATCCTGCCGTTTTTCAACATTGAGATTTCTAATTAATTTACTGATGTTGTTGATATTACACGTGGACAATGTGAGCTGAGGGGAAAGAGGTTTACGAAAAGACATATTTGTACTCAGCATAATTGAGTTGATTGGAATAAATGGTTGCAAAATAATTAGCAAATTGATTTGACAGATCTTGTACATTATTGGATTGATACTAGGAAATTATATCTTTACCTATCCCAGTTCGATATTTTCCTAATAATAAATTAATATTATGCCATAGGTATCGAGAATCATTCCTATTAGACAAAATACTTTTAATAAAAATCTGCAATAAAGAACAGATTTTAGATTTTTTCGCGAGGTCCAAGTAGTTTACAGAACTACTAGTAATTAACATATTATTATAATAATAAGAATATTCAATTTATTGATGGAAATATTGATTTCACTTAAATCACAGAGATGAAATAGATGAAAACATATGATGTGCTTGAGAGACACACCTGTGGCATTGGCAGGAAAATCTGGCTGCTGTGGCGGGTACTCTGTATAATAGAGATGTACAATATTTTCATGAAAAAAATATAGCAGGCCTATTCATATGACAGATATTCTAGTTGCTTTTTAATATTCTAGTGGTAATTATTATAGTAAGAATATAAAAAAATAAATAAACCTGGGTAAAAAGAACTAAAGTACTAATTAATTATTTGTTGCAGAGATTGTATAATAACAATAGGTTTTATACTTGGAGCAAACCAAAATTATTGAAGTATTTATGTTCAAATATTTAACTCTTTAAAAAGGCTGAAAGACTCCTTTTATTCGCTCTGAGATATTCTGCTAATAATATCTTTATATTGGTAAGATTAATATCATCAAAAGCTTACTTTTATTTACAATAAAGATAAGAATTTCTGGTAATTAGCTACCATAAAATTATACTGTTATAATAACAGTGAGGCTCAAAATTTAATCAACATACTAACCATCATCCGATTATAGGTGTCAATATCGTCAAACAACCACGGAACTTGTTTAACAACTAAACTAGGAGGAAAAACATCTACCAATTTCATGGAATTTATTTTTTTGATTTGCTTATTTACTGATTGTTTTAAGATTATTGTTTCCTTGTCATCAATCAGGCCTTAAAAAAAGAAAAGAAAGATAACATTATAATAAGTAGTGTTATAGGTAAGCTATATGTAACATTGTAACTTGAATCTTGCTGTTTAAAACTACCAGTCAGGAGCGGATCTAGGAATTTCTTGAGGGGGGGGGGGGGGTGCATTTGAGGTAAAATTTTTGCTATAAATAAAATAAATTTAATATGGAATTTAAAATAAAATAAATGAAATTAAGCTGTTTAGTGAACATGATAAGAGGTTAAAATAAAACCATTTGCTGTACAAGATATTCTACTTATTTCATGAAAAAAATAGAAAACACAATATTTCTAAATGGTTTTTTAACAGACATAATTGGCTGTGGTTCGGATCCCACGTAAAACTGTAGGTCCTGTCTTCATTAACCTTAAAGTGCATAACAGCAGGACGTTAAAAAAAAACAAAACAAAACAATAATTCATGAATGTTTTATGTCATATAAACAAATGTTATCAACTAAACTTAATTATTGTGATTTTAATAAGTACATCGTAAGAAAAGCAAACAAAAGCTATATCCGTGTTTGTAGGCTAAACATACATAAATGTTACCAACCAAACTAAATTATTGTGATTTTAATAAGTACATATCGTAAGAAAAGCAAACAAAAGCTATATCCGTGTTTGTAGGCTAAACACACATAAATGTTACCAACTAAACTAAAT
>JAGFPH010002459.1:0-16304 GCA_018207615.1 Philaenus spumarius | reverse complement strand
TAAATGTTACCAACTAAACTAAATTATTGTGATTTTAATAAGTACATCGTAAGAAAAGCAAACAAAAGCTTTATCCGTGTTTGTAGGCTAAACACACGCATAAATGTTACCAACCAAACTAAATTATTGTGATTTTAATAAGTACATCGTAAGAAAAGCAAACAAAAGCATATCCGTTTTTGTAGGCTAAACTCACATAAATGTTACCAACTAAACTAAATTATTGTGATTTTAATAAGTACATCGTAAGAAAAGCAAACAAAAGCTATATTCGTGTTTGTAGGCTAAACACACATAAATGTTACCAACTAAACTAAATTATTGTGATTTTAATAAGTACATCGTAAGAAAAGCAAACAAAAGCTATATCCGTGTTTGTAGGCTAAACACACATAAATGTTACCAATCACCGAAATGTTTGCTAATCACCGAAAAGGTAAGTAATATATTAACTGTTGTCTCGCTATTTTTCCGCCAAATTAATCCAAACCTTTTACACTTTAAATACCATGTTTTTTGTTTTTTAATTGCTGTTTAACAAGACTTCTGTAGTAAATTAATTTTAATTAAATTTTATGTATAAATGAATTTGGAAAACGTAATCAAATTAGGGTAAATCACTAGTTATGGTTGCCTCGCCAATTAGCCCGTAATTAGCCCGAACAACGCTCCACTCTGTTTTCCCTTACCACCCGTCTGTCTATTCCAAATTCCAACAACAACAGGATGTATGTGTATTGTTCTTGTCTTCGTTACTCGTAGGCTATACGGACTAGGGACTTGAGGCATTTCTATTTATCAATCCACAATAAAGAGGACTCATGCGGGAATCCGGTTATCGCTTGCAGTTTGGTAATGAGCAAAAGTAAAGGACTGGCTTAGGCTCCACGCTATTATCCAATTTTTAAACATTTTCTGTGTCCAAGGGGGGTGCGCGCCCCCGTGCCCCCTGGCTGGATCCGCCACTGCTACCAGTCAATACTGATCTATAAAGAGGTAAAGTTTATTTGCACATACTAAAGCGATTTATGGGCAGAGTTTTACAAAATAAGTTTAACTATTTTGGTGCCATTAAAACGGAGATTTGTTTTAAATACTAAAACTTCTGTTTTCTTAGGAATATATGCTGGAAAATCAAAACTGACAAATTTATTGTTGAACTGTATTTGTTCATAGTTGAAGCATTAAGGTAGCACGCACTGAAATTTTATAATGATTATATTTCTATAGATTTTAATCATATATTTAACTATACAGATACTTAGTTAAAAAAAAACCCTAAAATTCCAATAAACTATTAAAACAATCAAAATTGTTCTTTTATAATATATACCGGTAGTACAGTGGAACAAGTTGTTCATAATTACACTCCTAAAAACATTACTTGCACTTGAACCTTAATAGTAAAAATAAAAGGTACTTTAAATTTACTAATTAATTAAATATTGATGTTGACTAGTCTACTATTTTTATAACATACAACACTCATTCTTTGTAGTCTACACTATTTTTCTTCTTTTTTTAAGAGAGAGACTACAATATATTGTATACTATCTTCTTTGAGTGTGAAAAGTTTAACACATTAGCAATTTCCACTCTTAATTCTTTTAAAATCTCTTTTCATTTTTTTTTTTCTTAATTATTCTGTTTAGTTATTCTGACTTTTTATATTATAATGTTAATATTATACTTGTGTTTACCGTGACTATAAAATAAACAGAGATATGCTATGGAATGGGTTTCCAAAAGGTTTATAGTACAGTAGAACGTTGATAATCCGAACGTCAATAATCCGAAACGTCAAAAATCCGAACGCATTCTGAGGCAGCCCCTGCAAAAATTTTGTCTTTGTTTTCGCAAATTCCAATTATTGCGTCGTTGAAAATTACACACAAATCTTCATCGCAGTTTGACATTATTATCTCTTTTTAAACACTTCTAAATACCTGCTCTCACACGCCCTCACAACAGACTGGTTGTCAGTATTTTCACTGTTATATTCACGCTAATAAACTGCTTAGCGTTAGCAGTAAACATACAGAAAATTCATTAATTTCTCTTTGTGTAATCATTATAACAGTGTGTCATACATGCAGTAGTGTACTATACATTACTGTTTTTATTTTTCGTTTGTGGTAACTACAATTTACAAGTGAACTTTTAATTATGTACTGTACTGTAATTGAGAGTTACAAGTGTAATCATGTTAGCCCTACTGTGTAGTACGTGCAGGTTCTTCTAAATCATAATATATGTAAGTAGTCTTACATTCTGTATTGTAATTACATTACTGCTTGTACTGTTTAACCACTTTAATCGATTAAAGGGCATATATTTTATCCTAAATGGCATTTTCTTGGTTGTTTTCAAAAATCCGAACAAATTGATAATCCGAACCCTCCTCGGTCCCAATTAGTTCGGATTTTCAACGCTCTACTGTAACAACAAATTTGTCAATAGCCGATTACAATCTCGGGTTTATGCTTTACAATTCTGTTTGCCGACTAGCTGTTTATAATGTCTTTCAGATTATGCAAGGACTTCAATAGGAGAAATAAAATATAAGATTCTAATAAAACAAATAAAATGCTTAACTAATAAAAATGGATACTTAAATATGACGATATAAATTAGGTATAAATTTACCTGTTCAACGTCTATCAATCCTTGTTATTTATATTGTTTTATTGTGACGACTGCAGTTTCGGTTTGTACCATCATCTGGTTACATAAATATTACACACATATAAAACTAAATTAAAACACCATGTCACTCAATGTTGAGGTCGTCATAAAAAACACTAAACACAAACAAGTACACGAAACACATAACGCACAAACAATTATTAAAAAATTCGACATGCTGTCTAGGAAGAGGTAAGATGACTACTGAAGCGTTGTAATGTTCTGTAGGTCCAATCGTTGCGGCTGTCGAATGTATTGCTTTTTTGTATCTGTCATATTAATTAGAGTGTCATAAAATGATTGTTTGATTGAAAGGATGTTTTATCGTTTAACAAGTTTTGTTTATCAGTTTTTGAGGCTCTGTAAATCGCGAATTCTTCCCAAGAGTCCATGTATCGGCCTTTTTTACAAATATGTAATATGTTCATATCCGTATCAAAGTTATTATAACTGTGGAATTTATCAATTATGTGTTCTGCGAAATTAGATTTGAGGGGGTCACAACCTTTCTGTTTTTGGGTAAATGCTCTTTATACCTTTTCATGAAAGGGCGGCCTGTCTGCCCCATATAGTAATACGGAAAATCTTTACAAGAGAGTTGGTATATTCCCGTATTTTTTGTTAAGTCAAGTTTACCGTTGTTATGGTTTTTGTTGATTAAACGTTCAAGTTTATTGGAAGTTTTAAACACCGTTACAATGTTGTTTTTTGAAATTTCATTACGTACATTAAACGACGATCCATATTTTACGGAAATGTATTTCTTCTTCTGTGTATTGACGTCAAATGTTTTATTATTACACTTTTTAATAAGGTTGTCAATTAATGGGCAATTATAACCGTTGGATATAGCGATATGCTTAATAATACCCAATTCCTGGTTATACTCTGGTTTGTTAAGAGGAAAGGATAAAAGGCGGTGAACTAGGCTATTGTATGCTGCATTCTTTTGATTTATAGGGTGGTATGAAGACGAATGTATCGTTTGGCTGGTAGCGGTTGGTTTTCTATATAAAAAGGAATTTGGTTATCTTTCCTAAGCAGGGTAAGGTCAAGAAAATTTATTCTGGCATTGGTTTCAATTTCCAACGTGAATTTGATGTTAGGGTGAATAGTATTTAGATAATTATTTAATAGGTTAAGTTGTCGGTCGCTTTCATTGTATATAAGAATGGTATCATATACGTATCTCTTATACGTAGACTTTCGAGCCATTCAGGCTTCCTTTGTCCAACACAAATGCCATTTCCATACGTTTACTCCACCATCGGAGAAAGACGTAAAAATCGTCCTCAAGGGGATCCCTTATAACACTGATCCTAAACTCATTGCAGAGGAGCTGTTCAAGTTAAATCTGGTCCCTAAGACAATCACCGGGCAACAAATGCAGCCAAAAGATCTATCAACGTCTTCTTAATCACGCTGGAGCGTACCGCTAACGTCCGTGAGGACTATGACATCAGTCATATGTTTTTTGTCAGCGTCACCGTTGACAACTACACACCTAAGCCTGGTGCAGCGCAGTGTTACAACTGCCAACGATTTGGGCACAGCTCCCTAAACTGCCATCTACCACCTCGATGCGTAAAATGCGCAGGCAACCATGATCGTGCACACTGCACTAAGCCAAGGGAAACCGATGCTAAATGCATCAACTGCGATGGTCCCCATCCATCTAACTACAGAGGGTGTCCAGCTTACGCTGAGTACACTCGCAGAAATCGTACCCAATCAAAGAGCCGCAAACCCGTTGCTCGCCAGGCAAATCCTCCCCCACAGCCTAAACCGGCTAAAACCAGGATACCTGCCCCAGAGGCAGAAACTTCATCCGACGAAGATGAATCTCCCACTGTGGAAGTTCAGCCTATATTCGTCCCCGCTCCTACTCCGAAGCCACAAATAAAGAGTTACGCTAAGGCAACAGCTCCCCTAGCCAAGGCTCAGCGGCCGGCCAAAAAGGCAAAGACCTCACATGTCCCGGCACCAAAGCCAAAAACCGCCATTCCTGTCCCTGTACAGGCCATCAGATCGGTGCAGGAACCCTCCCAAGCCAAGGCAAAACAGCCTGAGGAAATCAGATATTCTCCTCTGGATCCAAGACATCCTTAAACAAGTATCGTCCACGGCCGATACAAAACAAATCATAATTACAGTCCTCACCTCCCTAATCGCCTTCCTCATGAGACATGAATAGGCCACTATCAATAGTAGCTTGGAATGCCAACGGCGTCATCGCACGCAAATCTGAACTCCGCTACTTCCTACAAGATAGGAATGTAGACACCGCTCTTCTAGGAGAAACCCATCTTAAGCCTTCCGACCGATTCGGCATCCCTGGCTACACCACGTATCGATCAGATCGCCTACTCCTTCCCCAACAATGCCAGAGCGCGGCAGGAGGGACTGCCATGCTGGTACACAGGCGGATCACCCATCAGACACTTCCGAGTGTCCCAAACTCTCCCATAGAGCATACAGCCATCCAAATACAATATCAGGACACAAACGTGTCTATTGTATCGGTCTATGCTCCTCCAACTTGCCCAAACACCGTCACCGCCAAACATTTCAAAGAATTACTCTCTTCGGACGACCCGACCATAATTATGGGCGATCTGAACAGCAAACATCCTAGTTGGAACAGCAGAGTATCCAACACTTGAGGACAAATACTTCACAAGTTTTTGAGCAAAAACCTCAACATCATAGCCATTGGTCCGATGGAACCCACTCACATCCCAGCCAATCATAGAAACAAACCCGATGTTCTAGACATCGCAGTGCTCAAGAACTTTCCGTTCCCACACAAACTCACCTGCATCGAAGATCTCAGCTCCGATCACAACCCGATACTTCTTACATTTGGCAATTCGCTACACCAATATCTTCTACCCCACAACAAAGTAAAGAGGATCAACTGGAGATGTTTCTCGGAATGCCTCCTAAGACACACCTCTTTACCAGCTCCCGCAACAAGTCCCCAGGATATCGACCTCCAAGTGGAAGATATACAAAATTCAATCCTCACTGCACTCAAGCAGAGTGCATACTCAACCTCCTATATAGGCACCAAAGCTGAACTTCCTCCCCACATCAAGGAGGAGTTGGCAATCAAACGTAAACTCTGCCGGCAATGGCAGTTTACCCGCTCCCCATCAATCAAAGGTAAGCTAAACGCAAAAAATGAGCTAGTCAAGGCCCTACTACAATCCCACACCGAAGACGAGTGGGACAAATTCCTCTCCACAGTCGAAACAGAGAACGGCTCACTCTGGAAACTCAACCGCCAACTTCTCCAACCAAAAACTAGCAACCATCCACTTCACGGACAAAGCGGACTCGCTTACTCTCCGTCCGAAAAGGCCAAAGCGTTCGCTGATTCCCTAGAAGACCAGTTTTCTCCCCATTCACACATCTACGAGGAAGACCACATCGACCTCGTAGAAAATTATCTCGAGGACTACCTGAGTTGTCCTATGGGCCCCCTCCCAGACCCTTTCACTGGTAACCAGGTTGCTCGAGTCATCCACAAATTAAAGCCAAACAAAGCCCCTGGTATAGACTCCATAGGCAACTCGGCACTTAAAAATATCCCTTCCCAAATGGTAGTCCCCATAACCAACCTATTCAATGGTATCATGCAAACCGGCCACTTCCCTACTTCATGGAAAGGGGCAAAGATCATCATGATCAAAAAGCCAAATAAATCGCCCCTCTTTCCGCAAAACTTCCGACCTATCTCACTCTTGCCTGGTCTCTCGAAAGTTTTCGAAAGACTAGTCAATACCCAACTCGTCCACCACCTCAAAGAGGTCATCAGGCCCGAGCAGTTTGGTTTTCGCAGCGAGCACTCCACAACCCTATAACTCGTCAGAGTTATCAACGCTCTCGCTGATGGTTTTAATAAAAACCGTCACACCATAGCTGTATTCCTGGATATCAGCAAAGCCTTCGACAAGGTTTGGCACGATGGGCTCTTGTACAAGCTAGCCCATAGTCCGATCCCTCCATGCTATGTCAACCCAATTAAATCGTACCTCGACAACAGATGGTTCCAGGTTTCTGTCGAAGGTACATTATCAACTCCAAGGCCTATCGAAGCCGGAGTTCCCCAAGGCTCAGTCCTTGGCCCGTTACTGTACCTTCTGTACACTAACAACATCCCTATTCACCACCCAGTGACCCTAGGTCTTTTCGCTGACGACTCCATGTTCTATTATACAACCGCCAATGTGCACTTCGGCACAAAAATCATCTAACGTCAGCTGGATCCACTCGAACCCTGACTTCGAAAGTGGAGAATTGCTATTAACACAGACAAAACAGAAGCCATACGATTCACCAATGCGATTACAACGCCTAAAACCACTCTTTGGAAAAAGAAAGTTAAATATCTAGGCGTCACCCTAGATCGAAGGCTAACTCTATCGCATCATGTGAGACTAGTCATTGGAAAAGCAATTGGAGCCCGCTCCAATCTTTATCCCGTGATTAGCCACAAAAGCTCACTCCCCCTATCCATCAGACTGGCAATGTACAAAATGTATCTTCGCCCCATTGTCACCTATGCAGAACCAGCTTGGTATTCTCTACTTAGCACCAACGTTAGGAAGAAGCTGTATTCCTTCCAAAACAAAACATTTCGAATGTTAACCAACTCACCTTGGTTTGTTCGAAACACACACACCTCTCCGAAATCGTGACAGATCCCGCTCCACCGCAAGAACGCAGGAACAGACCACTGCGCCTTGTACACGACCCACCATGAGATGACTTAAAATTCTAAGTCATCTCATAAACCCAAGCTCATCCCTAAAATAAACAAAACACACTTTAAACAGACACCAACACAATAAAGTCACGTACATCTCATACTACTGCAAACGTCTTAAACGGAAGCAGTTAACTACATTTTGAGAGTTTCACTCTCGCCAAGACCAAGGGGCGTATCTCTTATAAAACATAATAGTATTCTTGAATTTATTGAAAGCATTCCATAGATGCAAATTTTCAAAATTATTCAGGTATATTTCCGAAAGGATACGCAACAACGGTGATCCCATGGCAAGGCCCTCATTCTGAGAATAAAAAGAGTTGTTGAAGTAAAAATAGTTCTGGTTAAGAACGGTGCGAATTAAAATTAACAGTTCGTCAATGGCTTAGTGAGGCAATTTAGAAAGCAACTTTAAATTATCATAATATATAATGTCATTGGTTTCAATTATTGGGATATTCGTATACATGTTTACAATATCCAAAGAAGCAAGCTTGTGGCCGGTTTTTAAGTTTATTGATTTTATGTCCTCAATGAGATCAAGGCTATTACGTAGGCTACGGCTGTTGTTGAAAACAAATTCTTGTTTCAATATGATATCTAAATGTTTAGCTAGTTTATATGTTAGAGCTGATGAGGTAAAGTTGATCAACGGTCTGATAGGAACGTCGGCTTTGTGTACCTTAGGTAAACCCCTTAGGTGAGGTGCACGTGGATTAATAATTTTTAGAGATCTTATCAAGTTGTCCGATAGAATGTTTTTGCTATTGTTAATAACTTTATTTACTACTTGGTTGTAGTTGGCAGTGGGGTCTTTTGTGAGTTTGTTTGTTATTATCATTAATGAACTTGTTGATCTTCTTATTGTAATCAACTGTGTACATGACCACTATTGAATTGCTCTTGTCGGCCTTAGTAATTATTGCATCATGACGTTCCAATTTGTCATTAATTCCTGCCAATACCCGTCGCTCGTTTTTAAATTGGTTGTTCTGTTTAATGGTTGGGTTCTTTTTTAATCTTGTTATTTATCGCAACTCTGACTTTGATTTGGGCTTCTATTGATGGTAACGTTTTTATGGCCGCTTCATCAACATGTATAACTTCTGATATAAAACTATTGTGGCCTATTTTTGGGAAGTTGTATTTTAACCCTTTGTCAAGCAAATTGAGTTCGTCTCTAGAGAAAGAAACATCAGTGCAATATTAAATGTTTGTGGATAAAAAGTATGGTCGCTTTGAAAATTATTATTTGCCAATGAATTTTTTTTGCGACAAAATATTTTTGAATTTGTTGTTAATCACATTTTTTTGTGTTTGATGACAAAGCCAATTTGTTTATTTATATTGCAAATAACTGAATCAATTTGAGCAGGGTGAATACGATGTAGCAATTCCAAATGCTGTTTATATAGTGCTTTGTTCTATGTATCTTTCTTGCAAAATAGGTTTTTAACTTCATTTTTTAGCCAAAATTGTTCAGCCATATTTTTGGTTCTAATAGCAGCATGTGATTTGTTATTAATCTTTACTTGAATGTAGTTTGGCACTATATCATGCTCGATGCATTTTTTATTAAATTTAATATTTTGACTGGTTTTTAATAATTTAATTTTAATGTTTTTGTAATTAAGAGCAATTTTTGCTTGACTGGCGTTCAATTTCATTGTGTTATATAGCTCCCGGATTTATTAATTAATTAATAGACAGGCCGCCCTTTCATGAAAAGGTATAAGGAGCATTTACCCAAAAACAGAAAGATTGTGAACCCCCCAAATCTAATTTTGCAGAACACATAATTGATAAACTCCACAGTTATAATAACTTTGATACGGGTATGAACATATTACATATTTGTAAAAAAGGCCGATACATAGACTCTTGGGAAGAATTCACGATTTACAGAGCCTCAAAAACTGATAAACAAAACTTGTTAAATGATAAAACATCCTTTCAATCAAACATTTTATATGACACCCTAGATACAAAAAAGCAATACATTCGACAGCCGCAACGATTGTACCTCTTTCTAGACAGCATGTCAAATTTTTTAATAATAATTGTTTGTGCGTTATGTGTTTCGTGTACTCGTTTGTGTTTAGTGTTTTTTATGATGACCTCAACATTGAGTGACATGGTGTTTTAATTTAGTTTTATATGTGTGTAATATTTATGTAACCAGATGATGGTACAAACCGAAACTGCAGTCGTCACAATAAAACAATATAAATAACAAGGATTGATAGACGTTGAACAGGTAAATTTATATTGTTATTTATTAATCATTCCGGGGGCCATATAACACAATGAAACTTAAATATGATTTATTTATTAATACTTAGGCTAATGAAGGGTGATTGAAATTTATGAAGTGTTTGAGATGATTTAACAAATTTTGTGTCTAATATAAAAATATTGTGTATAACTATCAGGCCCGTTTTACACCCTGCCAGCGCCCTAGGCACAACGAAGAGTAGCGC
The DNA here is from genome assembly GCA_018207615.1 of Philaenus spumarius. Lineage (NCBI taxonomy): Eukaryota > Metazoa > Arthropoda > Insecta > Hemiptera > Aphrophoridae > Philaenus > Philaenus spumarius. The sequence continues at coordinate 6,365 of JAGFPH010002459.1, read as the reverse complement.
CCCTTTTCATACCCCTGCCAGCTGATTACGCCCATCCCACCAGCCCTACCATAACGCCTATACCCCGTTAATTTAGATTTAGTCTGAAATGCCAGTTTTGGTTCGGGAGGGACTTTAGACTTAATATCCCTTAACTCTCCTTTACAAATTATCCTGATTTTTTTCGAGAGCGTTCCCATTATCCAGTGTCCCGGACTGGCAACCGGTAGCCGTGAGGTATCTACTGGCCTCCGGTGGGAATGTGTGTAACATACCTCACGGCATCACGGACCACCCACTCTCCCTTCTTTACATTTGAAGTATTTACATTATTTACAGTATTCGTTTAATCACATTTTGACATTTTCTTTGGATTATTTTTGGTTTGTTGGCTTACCACTATAGACTGACTACAGATTCATACAATAGCTTTTTTTCTGGTTTTCGGTGTTGCAAAGTCGTCAATAATGTTTTTGTAGTCTAATTTTAAAGTAATGTCGTTTTGGGTGCACAGCAACAATAAACCATTAAGCTTTTCATCAACCATCGACGATCTAATTTCTGACTTTACTCTTTTCAAAGCTGAAAAGCTACGTACAGCTGTGCAGTTCGTCACAGGTAAGGTTAGATATATCCTGAGAGAGACCTCCAAATTGGGGAAAGTGCTCTCTAATCTATTTGATTTTATGTAGGCGTACATTTCTTTGATCTTAGAAAGGTTCTCCAAAACCATGTATTGTTTTAATTGGTTACATTCCTGGGCAATGCCCATCAATATCGTTCTAATAAAACCACGTCAATATTTTGTTTGTTTTTCCATTCTTTTCGCCCCTCCAAAAGTGCCAATTGCCTAGCGCCCTAGGCATGTGCCTACCGTGCCTATTCGGTAAAACGGGCCTGATAACTATAAGTAATGCCCTGGTCACTGTATAACTGAAGAAGTGAATGAGGGTTAAGTTAATAATTTGGAAGCTTCAATTTGGAGGATAACATGAAGGTCAAGGATGTGAGGAAAAACAAATGGAGTCAACTCACCAAATAGTCTGAAGGTGTATTTAATATTTTACCAGTACTAGGTTTTTTACTGGTGGTACTTATATCACTTAAATGTTCAATATCTAATAACTTGTACACCTGGGGCTACTGTAGTTTTATGCAAGTGTAAAGTTTGTATTTTTCGGAGATCTACTCAAACTAAACTGTACTCTAGCAAGGTTGATGCAACAATCTATTCTGTTTACAGTGTTTTGATGCAACAATCTATTCTGTTTACCACATTCTTCTTACTCCCTATTCAACAATGTTTCTTCTTCTCCCCCTCAATCTTTTAACTGATCCTTTCCTTTATATATGTGTTGGCCTAAATAAACATAAGTCTATATGGTTTTATTATTATTTAGTAATATGATGAATGATTTTATCTTAATGTTTGAAATGGGACATGAAGGTGGGCTATGTGTATTTTATATTGGTGCTATCAGGGCTGAATGATGTGACTACTGTTTATTTTATAAAATCTTATTTTGGTAACATTACAATATGCAGGGAATTTTTTCTTTAATTTAATAGTTTAATTTGACTAATTGACTGTCTGTATATTTTAAGTAGGGCTTTTTAGTAAATTATTTATTAAATACAATTTTAATAGCCTATTATTTTATGCAATCAAAATTTCAGCTGAATTAATTCATACAGTACCTAACTCAGGGCCGTTTTTAACCTCACTAGCGCCCTAGGCACTTCAAACAATTGCGCCCCTCATACCTGATTTATACGGAGGGGGGGGGGGTTGAGGGGGAGTGGGAGGTATGGAATACTAATCAAATAATAGGGGGTCCAAAAAACCCAGCAGAGCATTTCTTTTTGAGTTCTTGATTTGCCAGTTTTGGTTCGGGAGGGAATTTCCCTTAACTCTCTTTCTTTCAATTAGCTCTTATCATTACTATTCTTTTGATTTTGTTGGAGAGTCAGAGAGTCTTACCATTAATCCACCACCTATGGACCCGCCGTGTCCTGGACTGGCAACCGGCAGCCGTAAGGAGTTTCATGGCCTAAACATTCTTCTTCATAAATTATCAGTTACCTTTTACGGCATTATTTTCCGCCTTCTTTATTTTTTTCGTATTCAAAATTTGGCGCCCCAAATCCTTTGCGCCCCTATAGGCACGTGCCTAGCGTGCCTATTCGGAAAAGCGGCCCTGACCTAACTTAGATAATTAGGCCTACAATAATGATTTTAAGTGAAGTGTTCAAGCTTGTTGAATCCAACATAACCAACCTTGCTCATGAAGGTAGTTAACATTAACCATCATACCATTGAGTACCTGGCGTGAAACATGCTTTGTGCTCACACTGATAGGAATTTGAGGGTATGTTGTTTGAATATCCCCTATAAAACAATTTAATATATCATTAAAAATGAAAATTTTAAAACTAATTTTACTTTAAATTTTCCTAAGAACAAATATTTTTTATTTAAAAGTAAAATACATTTGAAATGAATATGTAGAGCATTTTTAAGTATTTAACTTCAAATACTTTTTATTGTTTACTGAACAAATAAATCATATTCATAACATAGATCCTTCTTATTATAAGAAGTAAACCTTTAATTCAACAGGTGTACCATTTTATTAGTTATTCCTAGATCAAATATTTCTATAGCTTATACAACCTATATCTACTTATATAAAGCTAGACGGTAACACTGATTCATTGACATTAATTATTAGGCACTTCCCATAATCGTACCCCCCTCGACCTCATACTTGAATTAAAGCTCTCGACGAGACACTTTTGGGAAAATTGCCAGAATTTAACATTTTTTAATTTTGGAAGCACGTTTTGGGCGGGAAAGATTTTTTCGAATTTTTCAATTTCTTCATTTTCCCACTTTGAGCACATTTAGTAAGAAAACGGTCAGAGATAGCAAAAATTGTTAAATACAAAAGTTGTAGAAAATTTAATTTCAAAGCAGAGATTTTCCGTCAGATTCAAGATCCAATCATCCATTTAGCCACTATTCATCCGAGAAGGGAGGCTCCGCCCAAAGTCCTTAAAGCTAGACGATTTCACCAATTCACTGACATTAATTATTAGGCACTTCCCGTAATCGTACCACCCTCGACCTCATACTTGAATTAAAGCTTTCGACGAGAAACTTTTCGGAAAACTGCCAGAATTTAATATTTTTTAATTTTGGAAGCACGTTTTGGGCGGGAAAGATTTTTTCGGATTTTTTAATTTTTTAATTTTCCCTCTTTGAGCGCATTTAGTAAGAAAACGGTAAGAGATAGCAAAAAATGTTAAATACAAAAGTTGTAGAAAATTAAATTTCAAAGTAGAGATTTTCCATCAGATTCAAGATCCAATCATCCATTTAGCCTCTATTAACCCGAGAAGGAGCTCCGGTAATGTTTAATGAGCTTGAGTCAGCTGCCAAATAAAACAGCTGATTTGTGCTCGGTCACCTATGTACAAACGAGCCAAAGATTAACAAGATTCTTTAGAGAATTTTCCAACTGCGAGTGAAGCGAAGCAGCCACCTGAGGCGGGGTTGGGACGCGAAGCGTCAGGGGCAGAGCTCCTAGTTATTATATATACAAGGTAGGCCTAAAAAATTATAGAAACCTAGATACCTCATTAAGCCAATAAGTAATAATTTCAGGGTAGGAGAATAAAAATGTTTCAAAAACACATGAATATTTTTGAAATTTTATGTTAAAAAGTAATTCATCTGTTTTTGAAATTTTGTTTTGAAACTCTACAAAAATTTTTTTTAGATTATTTGATATTTGGTAATTGTAAACCAACTTTAAAAATCTATTTAGTTTATGATTTTGAAATGTTTTTATCCATAAAAAAACTTTTGTAGTTATATTTATTATAAAGTTCCATTATCACTTGATTTGTTTATTTTATCTGTAAAAGCCTGCAAAGATAAAATATGTATACCAAGAATAATCAAATTTTTATAATATTTGAGTTGAGTATCGTCAAATTTTGTCAAAAATCGTCAAATTTCAATATTGAGTAGACAGCCAATAGGAATGAAGGTAAGTTTTAAGGGTATAGAGCATAATTCCGTAGATATGACAAAATTCTTGGGAATTTTATTGACAAAAATTTGAACTGGAAGCCTCTTTTTAAGATACTTTCAAAAAAGTTAAATACGCCATGCTTTCAAATGTCGGTATGAGAAATATAATTGATTTAAAAACCAGATTAATAATTTACCATGGCAGTTTTTGCTCTGTCATGCAATATGGAATTTTGCTTTGGGGAGGTGCAACAGGATTAATTTCAATTTTTTAAATTCAGAAAAAGTATGTCCATTGCATGTATGGTTTGAATAAAACTAGTTCATGCAAACAATTTTTAGGGATAGGAGATGTTGACACAACCATCTTTGTATATTTTGAAATGCCGATTATTTATTAAAGCCAACCATGATGTTTTGTTGAATGAACAAAATGTTCATCAATATGGGACTAGGAACAAAATTAACTTCCAAATATCTAAACATCGTCTTAATATATATGAAAGATCAAGTGAATATATGGGCAAAAAAATTTTCATTAAGCGTCCTCTGTACATTAAAGAAATTAAAAATGTTTGTTTTTTTAAGAAATGTGTATAAGAGTTTTTGATAGGGAGAGCGTACTATAATGTTAATGAATTTTTAAATAATAATGCGAAGTTTTAAATTTGTAATTAGGTTGGTATAAATTAGCTTTAAGGCACTCTAAATACTACGGTACCTGTTTTTTTATAGCTGTCTCTATGTTTTGTTTTGTTGACAATGTTACCTGTTTTTATAGCTGTAGCTGTATTATAAAATGTAATGTAACAGTAAATAAATAAATGAGTAATGTACAGTATTACCCAACTCGATCAAGACAGTGGTTTTTTGATCAACTTCCCGTAAGAGGTCTTCATTAAAAGTACTTTCATATAGGGTTTCTAGTTGTCTTATTACTTCATCTTGTGATTTAATGTAACATTGAGCAATAGTATATCCTGATAACAGACGAAGTTGTGTCTTTCTGTCAATGAAATCATACAGTTGTTTCCCATAGTACTGTAAACATGTTAAGTTAACTGAAAATCAGAATCTTTGACATTGTGTAAATTAGATATCCAATTAAAATTTTTATAAATTTAACTTATCTACCATTGTACCCAGCTCGAACTAAAATAAAATAAAGAACTCCAGACAGATATTTTTATAAATCACCCAGTATTTTAACAAATTTTGTACCTAGCTTAGTGAATTATATTTTAATAGCACAAGCAATAAAAAATACATTTAATATACACTAATAAGGATTGCTCATTAATATTAAAACCCCAACTTTAATAAATTAAATTTAAAACATTTCAATACAAATACTATATTGAAACATATAGCAGAGGCCTACCTACATGTAATAAGTTTAAAATAAAATAAATGTAAATTTTTTTATGTTAGATCAGGTTTAATAAGAAAATTAGGCAACTTTGTAGGTGAGGTGTTAGCGTACCTTATTTAGAATTTCTTTTAGTCTATTTATAAAATGTCATCATGTTTGAAATGTTTAACTGCTTTCCAAGAGAGTCACATAAGGTATCCATTAAATGCCCAGTAGAGAGCATATGGATTTCCATAAACATCTACTGTGAATATCTAATAAGCTTGATGAGGACATTAGGCAATCAGTATATGGATATAAATTAGATTTGTTTGCACTATGACAGGGCCTCGTCTGAGAGCATGTGTATTTTATTTCTGTATTTAAAAAACACATTAAAATTTTAAAAAGGCAATTTGTACACGGATAGAATTGTAAGAAATTTAAATTAAATGTTATAAAAGGCTTTCTACTTAAATATTTTGTAAAATTATAGGTTATTATTTGGAGACGGAATTAGCTATTTCTGTATTCACATCAAATATACGAGGAATTATGCAGTATGAAAGATGAAAATTTCTTGGATTTCATACAGCCACTGTATTCTTTCTTTTGAAAAGAAAGTCGTAAAGGCCCTTTCCACCACTAGATGGTCGGATTGTGTAGATCCTGTTGCAGCCTTAAAAGAAAAGTATACTACAATAGAACTTACAATACAATTGATGGTAAATGATAATGATCAAATAACAAATCATCACCATGTTTTGTTATAGTTTTGAAGAAAACCATTAGACAATGTGAAACCATTTTTCTTACTTGTATGTGAAACAACCTACTACAAAAGATTAACAAAGTCAACAAATTTTTACAAAAATCTTCTTTAACCTCATCGGTATCCGTTAAAGTGCTTGATTCACTCAGATGTAACCTTTGAAATCTTTATCCAAAAGGAAGACAAAATGAGAGGAGCTCATTATAATAATTTAGGAGGATAGC
>JAGFPH010002458.1:174904-196276 GCA_018207615.1 Philaenus spumarius | reverse complement strand
ACTAAAACTCCCCATAAGAAATACATAGTGTAATTTATATTCATTGATATAATATATTTTTTGTTAATATAAATTTAACTTTGATTTGTCTATCCGTGCAAAGCCGGTTAGGGCTAGCTAGTATAATAATATAATATGGATGTGTGTTACATGCAACTAATATTTTCCATGGTAACATTTTCCTACTTTTTCAATTCTAAATAACCATCTCCTATGCTACTCTTGGGAAGGTATACAGTTTCAACTGGGAGAAAGTATGTGGCAGTTATCTGCTACCGTTTATTTGTCATTTGTGAATGTTTACACTTTATACAACTGACCCGGGGGAGCAGCGTATAACGCAAGTAAACCGAATGCAAGGAAGTAGGATCGAACCTCTGCAACTATGTATTCGTAGTTGTAACTTGTTTAATTGATATGTGGCTTACTATGTTTATTTGCTGAACAATTTCGACAATCTTTTTTACTTTTTTGTTGCTGCTGATTATTTCATATTTTTGGTTTTGGTGTTTTTTGTGTTTTTTAGTCTGATTGCCGTTGTTGTAGCTTGTTTATTTTTGTCTTACTTATTTCTATTACCTTTTGGTTGACTTTGTTTTGTTGTTGTATTCGTTTATTTTGTTTTGTTGTTTTTAATTATTACTTAGTTTGGTTACGTCCGATAAACGTTTGTTGTTGTTAAATGTTTAAATTGAGTGCTATTTTTCTTTTTTCTTTTTATAGTTTTGTATTTTTTTATATTTCACATTATTTCGTAGCCTATTTTGGTGTACCTTGTGTGTTTGTGTTACTTAATTTCAACACGTTTCTTATAATCTGTGTTGTAATTTTATTTGTTTGTATTATAGCTTGTTGATTAATTCTTTTTAATTATAAAGTGATATCTTGCTATTGAAAACACACAAAAAGTTCGAAAAAAATAAGCTTTTTAAAACATTACTTTACATAAACTTTTTTGTTTCTTTTGATGTCTAATCATTTGTCAACACATGTATTAAACACCCTGAAATGGGCCTAAAGCATTGAAGAAACAAAAATAGTGTTGTTTCTTCAATGCCTAAAGCCAAAGGTTTCGCCAACAACAGTGTATTTTAAACAAACGCCTTCCTGGCATAATCACAGAGCGGGGTAGAGGATATTGTTTACAAAATTGCTGCTATTAATTAAAATACCTCCGAAGCTATGAGAAAACGGTCAGGGTTTGCTGACGCTGGCCACAATGACGGGAACCGTGTTCATTCAGTGTTCGAGGTGGGAAAATCAATGAATGGAAATTTACGTAAAGCGTTCTCACAGCAAGACTGTGGTGCGATGGTGGAGTCAGAAGTCACGAAATATTAAAAACAAAACATTTAATACAGTAACAAGCAAAATAACTGTTTTCTATGTCGGGACTGTAGGTTCAAGAAAATGAAATATAATAGTAGGTGTATATATAGGCCTAACCTAAAATTGTGTTGTTAAGCTTGTTTCCGAATCAACTCTTTTATCTGTTATAAGGCTTGGAGTGAACTCCATAAATTTTCGGCATTTTCAACGTTTTAAAATAAAAAATTTACAAAATTTTTAAAGTGAGCGTCTATGAATCTTTACTAATTACCTTCGAATGTTGATTCTATGTCACTATATATATATATATACTATAAGCTCCGCTCACCAACACCAGTGGTAGCTATAGCGAAGAAAATGCAAACAAATTATTGCATACTCTGATATTTGCACAGAAATGACGATTGAACGGTGACTTGGAAAAATTGCTTTTGTTTTTCCTTTTGGTTAAATTTAAAGTACCAGGAGACCTAGCTAAAGCTCGATTATAAGCAGGGCTATGATTTCAATAATAAATATTGGATTATTGAGTTTTGAGGTTAGGCATATAACATTAAACAACTAAATAAAAGGTATGTTTATTTAGCAGAAGTATTCGTTGCCACGGTAACTATAAATAGATACAACATTAGGCTTACCTCTAATAAAATACAGTTTAAAAGAAAACAGATGATTATTGTAATGGCATTGAAAACATTTGCATCAGCTGTGCTTCGTTTAAAAGAAAACAGATGAATATTGTAATGACATTGAAAACATTTGCATCAGCTGTGCTTTGTATTGTTTAAAATGGACAAATTTCACTTTTTAATTTAATAAAAAGACGTAGAAAACGAATTTTCCCAGACTGGTGACCATTTCCAATCGATTTCTCGCGGCCAAAAGCCCCATATAAAATCAAAAAATCAAAAATCCTTAGACGGAGATTCCAGATCTATTTAGCAGACAGACAATTATCTCTCGCTTTAGAAGATAAGATTTAAATTATAGGCCTATGTGATTTCTTCTTCTTCATTGTTTTACACGTGTACTAATATAAACCAAAAGTATAATGTAACAGCTGATCATAAAAGAAGAAGAAATAAAATGGGCAGTGGTAAATTCGAAGGCTTAAACGTCATGTTTATGTTATTTTTTAGATTTCAACTTTAAATAAACGGTATCAGTTAACTGACACAAACTTTCTCCCAACTTACTGTAGTCAAAATAATATTGTTTTTAATCATTTTATTTACTACTTTTTAGAACAAAACAAAAAAATAATATTCTACCTACGTCAATCGTATAAAAAAGTTATTGTCCCAGGCGGGATTCGATCGCGCGACCTTTGAATTACTGACCGTCCTCGCTACCGTTGTGCTACCCCGTGCGGCCGTCGTCGTGATGCTAGATTGACAACATAAACTTGTTTATTTTTTAACATTTCCCCATAATTATGAAACGCCGAAGTTTTGATAAAAGCGGGTGGTGTCATTTTGTTTGGCATCTTAAGCACTATAAATACTGAAAATTTGATCAAAATCGTTAGAGCCGTTTTTGAGAAATTTGAATTTTTGTCGTTTTTTATTGGTTTTTTGGGGTAAATTGCCCTTAAAAATTAAAAATTCCAAAAAATGAAAAAAAACGCCTGGAGATATTAGGGTTTAGTACCTACATACCAAATTTCATGAAAATCGGACCAATAGTGTCCCCTCTGGTCGTGTATACATACTGACACACTGACAGACAGACACCACGTTAAAAACACTTTTTTGGGTTCAGGGAGTACCAAAACCAAAAATTCCACTAAAAATATTTTTGGGTTCAGGGAGCACCAACACAGATAATTGCACTAAACAATTTTTTGGGGTTCTGGGAGCACCAAAACAGATAATTCAACTGAAAATTCAAATTCGAACATTTTTACGAAAACAATACTTTCTCCATATACTACGTATAGGGTGGAGAAAGTAAAAATAGGACAAGATAAAAATAATGATCAAACTTCTGATTACCAATATAACCATCATACTCTTGAAAATTTTCACTTCTGCCGACAGTACCACGACTGTTTTCTTTGTTTCATTTGTATTACTACTAGTATTATTGTTTGGACCATTTTAAGTAATTTAAAAAAAAATATTGTGTATTCATTTGATTGACTGAAGACATTGTTAAGCTACAAAGTTTGCATGTTGTGTGACCATTTTAAGTATTTTTTTACAAAATATTGTGTATTCATTTGATTGACTGAAGACATTGATAGGCTACAGAGTTTGCATATTGTGTGGTGCAATTTAAAATATGTCTTACCTTAAACAAATAACTAATCGTTCTTTTAGTAAAATTAGTGGAAAAAAATAGTTTTTAAATTTATTCTGGTCGACTTACAAATCTCGTTTTACCAAATGGTGAAATAATTTCATGCTACCAGATTTGTTCTTCAATAGCGTCGTTTAAACTTTTCTAAAACGCAAACAAACTTAACTTTTGCAGAACAATACACTCAATACTGAAAGAATTCGGGTTTTATTGTTAGAGGCGAAAACCCAGATTACGATAACATCGTCTGAGCTGAATTCGAAAGGTAATTAAAGTAATAGTATTAAAAGATAATCTCCGTTTTTTTAATTACCTTTCGAATTCATCTCAGACTATCTAAGATAATCTACGTTTTTTTAATTACCTTTCGAATTCAGCTCAGACGATGAAATCGTAATCTGGGTTTTCGCCTCTAACAATAAAATCCGAATTCTTTCAGTATTGCGTGTATTGTTCTCCAAATGTTAAGTTTCTTGCGTTGTATAAAAGTTTAGACGACGCTATTAAAATGTTTAACTCATTTTAAACTCACATTTTCTTACTAAAAAACTTTCTTCCTAGCTGTCACTACTCGGGGATTTTTATAAATGGAAAAGTGTAAACCCTCGGGAGAACACTCCCTATTTTTGTTAATTGTCTCTGGATATATTAACTCCATATTATTGACTTTAAGAATAACGACACAAAAAACGTTTACTGGGATTTTGTTTATTATTGTTGCACTCTAAAGACGATTTTAAAATTGTTTTTTCTAAAAGTGGAAACATAATTTTTGTCGAACGACAAAGGCAATACAAGTTATTTAAATCCAAACACTAAACTCTATTAAAGTCTATCAATACACCCGATAAAACTTTTATCACCCACTAAATCCTCGGTTAAAGCGAAGGAGGAGAGGCGAAGGGAGTGGTCCGCTTCCCCTCCTGACGCTCTGGAACCTTGAACAGTTCTTTTTTCAGCGTATCGTCAGTTTCGGCAGGAAGTGGTGGGCGGATGTTGCCATCTTTAGAGTTTCCACTTCCGTTTGGTGGTTTAAAAGGAGATGAGCGACTTCCGGCCTCACCGGATATAGCACCCAAGGACTGATGTCCATACTTCACCGGGTTTATAATTAAATACTGATTGGTTAATTATTCGGATCATTTGATTAGGCGTGATGCGAGATGATCCAGTGTGGATCGTGGATGGAGTGATGAACTACGAGCACTTACGTTTTATTGTTGTACTTTTGAGAAGTAATTGCGCATGCGTAATATATCACCCCAATTACGTAGTAATAGGCTACAATAATAATTGTCAGAGTTCTGTCATTGCTTAGTTTAAAACTGTGTTCATAACGTAATTTGTGGAGCAAGAATTCAATAATGTTACATAGACTACAGAACCCTATTTGATTTATATATTCTTTATTTGACAGTAGTTTAGATTATAATAAAAACAATCTGCAGTTGAACCGCTGACTTGAGTTAAGCGAATTTACAACATTAAGGGTCTGCTCCAGTAAACGAGAAAGCAACCGGATACGAAAGCGTTTCTCACTATTCACTATATACCTAGCTAAACAATTTCTTGCAGATGAACGCTTTGACATTGCCTCATTTCAGACCATTTTATAAGTCTATCTTTTGTAATTGAGTGTTGAAAAAACACACTGATTATTCTTTATACAATTTCGGATCCGGCTTGCAAATTATTTTTCATTATTAATTTTGTACTAGGGGCTCTGCCCCTGGACGCTTCGCTCGCAGTTGGAAAATTCACTAAAGAATCTCGTTAATCTTTGGCTAGTTTGTTCATAGGTTTGTAAAATTATGAAACCAGGCTTAAAATATATTAAAAATAATTACAAAATTAATTATAACCTCAAATACTCATGTTTAGAAACGTAAGAGGCTTTCATTACGATTTTAATCCTAGTTCTACTATCTTCTGTCAACTAAAGTTTTGAAACCAGGCCTAAATATAGTAAAAAATATTGCAGTATTAACATAACCTCAGAAATGAGCCAGGCCTATATTACAAAATTAACTACAGTATTAGAATTTATCCATCTTTGACCAAGTTTGCCTTTTTTTTGACAAAATAAATTGTTAAATCAGGCCCAATATATTCTAATTCCAACGTGCTAAAACAGTATAAATTAGCTTGTTTTTTTAACAGTAGTTAAAAACTATCCAATGAACAGCTGATAGAACAGTATAAATTGGCTTGTTTATAAACAGCTGTTTTTATCGCTTTATTTACTATTTCGTTGTTATTTTGTAACCAGCATGGCAACCCGTAAGACCCTATGTTAAAATTTTTCAACTTTTAAATTATATTTTCTCAAAAAATTGCGTTTTTACACGAAATACAACTACATGGGTGTACTTAAAAATCAAAACTACACCTAAATACAAAATTTCTTTGAACTCGTTAGAGCCGTTTTCGAGATCCGAGACAGATACAAAGATAGATACAAGAATTGCTCATAAAGTAATAGGATTGTGTTAGGAAAAAATTTCAAACTTTGTACTTACAAAATGTCAATTGCATAACAAACCAAAAGCATTTTAAAAACATTTTAAGTGCAAAACGGATGCGTATTGTGACTGCTTAAAATGAGACCTTGCAAACAATTGTATGATGAAAATTAACGAAATAAATGGTTTGAAATTTAACATTGCTCTTATGGGATAAAAATCCAAGATGGCCGCCACTACAGCAGACCCTTAATGTTATAGGTTTTATGGTTTCAACCAACTATTTATAAAATTGGTATACTCACAAAGGCGTTGAATAGTTGCCTGCGTGTACGAAATACTCGTGCAGCCTCCAGCCCCGGCTCGCGAGCTGCTTCGTTCCGCTTGCGGCTCAGATAATGGGTTGCTTCGCTTCGCTCTCAGCAGATAAACTCGCTTCATACGGAAGCTGCCCCCACGTGCATTTTGAACGGGTACTCCCTCCAATGCTAATTAAATCACTTTAAAGTGCTAGGCCATTTTAGAGCATCTAATACGGTTAGTTTAACAATTATTTTTTATATGAAAGAATATATTTAAACGGCATGTATATATTATATATCAAATTGTTCGTAACAACATGTTCTATAATCTATATATATAAAATTAAATGCATGTCCGTCTGTTTGTACGTTTGTATGTTTGTCCTTTATGCGTTACCAAACCGTCCAACCGATTGCTTTGAAATTTTGCATAGTAACACAGGTTAACCCTGGGAAGGTTTTAAGCCATTTACCGAAGTCCTAGGACATTAGGGCTACGCCCCAGTGGCCCTCAAAGTTTCAATGTTAATCTTATGGAAGGTCAATCTTAAGGAAGAAGAAGACAGATTTATTTCGATTTTATCAGGGGCACAAAAAAACAGCTGTTCGTATGAAAAGCTTAAAACAGCTGATTTTTATCAACAACTGATTTGGATCAAAAACTGAATATAATTTTAGGTTAGGCCTACAATGATTTTTTTTTTATATAATGAACTAAAACACTTGGGCTAATTATTAGTATCAGGTTGATTTGTCTATTCGTGCAAAGCCGGGTCGGGCCAGCTAGTATAAAATAAAAATCAAACACTTACCCACTTGGTGTTAAAAAATTACGTCCTTAGAGTGGGGGAGTAAAAAATGTTTAATTTTAAAAAAAACTGTAGGCACATAGATGGTCGTGAAAATGTAGTAATGTAAATTCCAAAATATACAAATTGTTCTAATTTTAGTTCTGAATAAGAAATGTATCACAAAAAACTTGTTAATCTAAAACATGTACTAAAAAATAAAAAATAACACATATGGTAATTTTTTAGAAAACTGTATTATACAGTAGGCCTACATGAATAAGTATTTGTATACCATTTCATAAATAAACCATGTTGATTCCATCTTGGTCACTAATATGAGTCCACAAATGCTAAATGTCTAATATAATTTAGATAAAATAAAACCAAATTTGAATGTAGCTTTGACGGCTGATAATAATCTTGGTAAGATGCTGGGTAATCCTAAAGACAAAATTCAAGAACACGACAAATCCGGAATTTACTGTATTCTGCGAAATGTGTCCTAAAAATCTAAAAAGTATATAGGTCAAACCATAAGAAGCATGAAGGTACGAGGTAAAGAACACTTTTCTCATTTAACATATAATAGGCCTGATAAATCTGCTATGGCTAAGCATTGTTTAGATGAAAATCATCATTTTAAAATAGAAAATTCTAAACTGTTCAACATGTAACTAAACCCAACACATTGGACGCTTGGGAAACTTTTTATATTAACAAATACCATAACATAATTGTGAATAATGAATTAGGTCCTTTACAGAATTCTTTATTAATGTAATAATGCTATGTTTTGTTAAATATTTATATTAGTTTAGCAATCTTATTTAAGTTATATTGTTAAGATATTTGATAAACGGTAGGCGGTTGTTAACCGCCTTAGCATAGGTTATGACACGCCCCCTGTAGGGTACGCCCCATCTGGTTAGGTATTTATACGGTGCGTTGTCACACTGTTAGATCAGTTATAGTTTGGTTACTGTAGCCCGTGCATCACTGAGGATGGCGACATTGTCGTTGAAACGCGTTTGAGGTTAGTAAACGTATTTATTGTGAGATTTTGTGTTCAGGTTTTATTTTATCTAAGAAGTTACTTTCTCACAGGTCAAGCTCATTAGTTATTTAGTCTAATATAATAATAATATAATAAGAAATGTACGAAAAAATATATTTATGGACTGACTAAACAACCTTAGTCAGCTGCGTAGTTTTTACAGAAACGTACACAAAAAACTGCTTACAGCTGACAATATTGTCATTTTTTACTTTTTTTCATGTCCAGTCTTCTGTCCTACTGCGTATCTACAGTAACTGTTTGCTTACATCCTAACCTAACCTAACCTAAATCATCACTCTTTATAATAAATAGTAAGTCCTGTCTTCTGTCCTACTACGTAACTACAGTTCCTTGACGCAAATACAAATGTTGTAAAATCAGGTAGTTAATTATTGAAAACCTCCAGTGTTCTAGTCCACCCACTCAATTTCATCACCTGTAAGAATTCAGCGAGAACTATTTTTAAAAGAGTGTAAAAGCGCACTATACAGGCGAGGAGGGGATGTATGAAATATGACGGGCAACTAGCCTGGCTATTAACGTAGGCTCAACAAATTGACCCGAGCAATTATCCTAACACAGGTCAACAGTACAGTCGCTCTAAAGTAAACTAGACATAACTGAGAAATAAATACGGCTGATGCTACATTATACTCGTAGTTTAAAACGATTGTACAATTTGTTTTATATTCATTCAAGTGAAACTATCTAGGAAAGGATTTAGTCGTCTGTAGAGATTAACTAACCAATGACCATCCTGCAATCATTAATAGAACGACTGTTCTCTACCTGACAAAGTATCTTTACAGACGATGCCTTAAATTGTTAACTCAGTAAACTGTCATTTTTTACAACATTACAGAAACAGTGGATAGGGGACTGAATAATGGACTTCTTAATGAATAATTAACTGACTTATGGTTTGAATGACTGATGACTGATTGACTAAATTACCAATTGGCTGACTACATTATTGACCGACTGACCTGTTGACCAACTTAACAAATTAACGAGTGACAAAGTTATTGACCGACTAACTGAGTTGTTGATCAAATGACTAAGCAAATGAACGAATTACAAAGTTATTGACTAACTGACTGAGTTGTTGACCAAATGACTAAGCAAATGAATGACTGACACCGTTATTGACCAACTGACTGAGTTGTTGACCAAATGACTAAGCAAATGAATGACTGACAAAGTTATTGACCGACTGACTTGTTGATCAAATGACTAAGCAAAGAACGACTGACAAAGTTATTGACCGACTAAATGAATTGTTGACCAAATAACTAACCAAAAGAACGACTGACAAAGTTGTTGACCGACTGAATGAATTGTTGACCAAATGACTAAGCAAATGAACGACTGACAAATTTATTGACCGACTGACTTGTTGATCAAATGACTAAGCATATTAACGACTTACAAAGTTATTGACCGACTGACTTGTTGATCAAATGAATTAGCAAATGAACGACTGACAAAGTTATTGACCGACTGACTTGTTGATCAAATAACTAAGCAAAAGAACGACTGACAAAGTTATTGACCGACTGACTTGTTGATCAAATAACTAAGCAAATGAACGACATACAAAGTTACTAACCGATTTACTGTGTTGTTGACCAAATGGCTGATTTCACACTTATCGACATGACACCGACACGAGACACGACACCGACCCGATACAGCAATAGCAATGAATACTTAAATGTTTAAGTATTCATTGGCAATAGTACCGATATGGTCAAGATATCGGCAGACGTCTTTCACATTTACCGACTCGACGCCGATACCGACACGACCAATTTAAAATATTTAACTAACGAAACGAGGCCAAATTATTATTGATTGATTACCATAGTAACCAGTGAACAAACTGAGACGATATCGTACCGATAAAGAAGGGAGACCTGCAGATCGCCGACATGTCGGCGCCTGCAACGACACGACACCGATATGTCGGTGAGTGTGAAGGCTACTTTTAAGTTTAAGTTAGTTTTCATGACTGACAACATCGTGCCGATATCGTGTTGGTGCCGTGTCGGTGTCGTGACGGTAAGTGTGAAATCAGCCAATAAATGACTGAAAAGTTACTAACCGGGTGTCTCGGCAGATGGCAACTAAGTTATTGACCAAACGACTAAGCAAATGAACGACTGACAAAGTTATTGACCGATTGACTGCGTTGTTGACCACATGAACGACTGACAAAGTTATTGACCGATTGACTGTGTTGTTGACCACAAGAACGACTAACAAAGTTATTGACCGATTGACTGTGTTGTTGACCAAATTAATGACTGACAAAGTTACTAACCGGATGTCTAGGCAGATGGCAACTACGTTATTGACCAAACGACTAATGAAATGAACGACTGACAAAGTTATTGACCGGATGTCTAGGCAGATGGCAACTAAATTATTGACCGAACGACTAAGTTAACGACCGAATCACTAAGTTAATGACAGGCTTACTTCTTTATTGACAGACTGACTGCCTAAGTTATTAACTGAATGCCTAGACAGATGGCAAACTGACTAAGTTATTGAGCGAAGGTCTAAGTTAATTGCTGAATTACTAAATTTAATGATATCCTGACTACTTTATTGTCAGACTGACTAAGTTATTGAATACCCGATTAAGTTACAGATTAAGTAATAAACCATTGTCTTACTGGATACACTACTGGTTAAGGGCAACTACCGACTTGATGGAGGATTTAGTTATTTATTGATAGTCACTTTCTTAGTCTCTAGTTACGAAACTGACTGTTTGATCAAAGTGATCATAATAAAGGCTTAACTGCTTAGCGAGTAAGATAAATAAATTGAGAACGATTTACCGACCAATGGAGTAATTGTCGAATGACCATCTGACTGAATTCTTTTTGGGCCAAATTATATTGACCAAGAAACTACCTACGTAACTGAGTGGGCGACTGACTACAACATCGCTCGATCAGATGTGCTAACCTTTGTCTCGCCGACAAACTAAATACATTTCTGTTTCCTGACTTCACCCGATCTAAATTTAACCAACCATTTCAAACATGTTTACGTTGGGATTTTTTGAATTCTTATCAATGGGTCAATTTAAAAGTAGGAATGTGAAAAGATAACGTGTGACGTCATAGTCCATTCATACTCGTGAAAGCTGATAAGCGCATGCGCAAAGCTACTGACATATTAATCATGGTCAGTGCAAGAATGTATAAAACAATTTCTATGAAGGAGAGACGAGTTTCATAAGAGTAAAAGACACTAATTTGAAATGAGCTTAGCGATAGAATCATTAATAGGAACAAGTAGATTTGTTTTAACACAGATCTGGGGATTAATCGAGGGGTTAAATCCAACAAAGTTACCAAGATTCGATCCTAGTTAGTAACTGCCCATCCGCCTAGGACGTTAACCCAAAATTCATATTGAGGGAATGTTTTTATTCTACCATCCGTAGAAGAATTTTCTCAGAAATTAGGACACGATTAAAATCAAAGCAAATTATGTAGTAATGTAACCTCCGCACGCCAACCCCGATGAAATCTTCTATACACATAATCATGTTATGTTCTCTTTATAATAAAGGCCTAGGATTAATAATAACCCCAAAGCTAAAAGATGGTAAATAATGTTAAATTTTCAAGTCTAATTATTTCGTGTGTTTTATTAAAACAGCAGTTATAATAAAGTTTAAAAGAACCAGCAAGGCTCAGATCTTCACTTTAATAAAAACCTAAGCTAAAAGTTAGAAATACAAATAATTGCTTCAAAGTTTGAAATCAGCTGTTAATGGAAATATTAGAGCAAACAGCTTTTATCTGTTATTTTATTCAATTGGTCGCTATGGTAATAAATGTAAATACATGTGTTCTTTTATCTGTCTAGGCCTAACCTAAGAATTTTTTCCCACTAAATTTACAAATATTAAAATAAAAAAATGTTTTTATCGAAATGAATTATAGCCTATGTTACTCAGGGAATGGTGTAGCTTTTTATTCGTAAAAGTATTTTTCAATCAGTTCAGTAGTTCCAGAGATTATCCCCAACATACAAACAAACAAAAAAAAAAACTTTACCTCTTTATAATATTAGTATAGATGTGTTTAAAGAACATAAAGAATACGTTCACATAAACTTGTTCGCTAAAATGAGTAGTTTTCTATTCTATAGTCGCCGATTGAAAGGAGAATGATAGAGAGGGATGTTGTTACGTTCATATTTGTTCTAATATTTAAACTAACCTTCTTTGGGATAACAATTATTAAACATTTTCCTGACACATTTCGGTATATATTGTGTTCAAGGTTCTCTGCTGTAATGGCAGCCATCTTGGATTGTAATCCCGTAAGAGCAATGTTAAATTTAAATCTATTTATTTCGTTTATTTTTGTATCATAAAATTGTATGCAAGGTCTCATTCTAACTACAATCACAATACGCATCCGTTTTGCGTTTTACATATTTTTAAATCAAGTTAATTTATTTACGTGACTAGGGGAAATCCCTGCGTGATCCGCACGCCAAACCGTTCGCCGTTTCAAAATATGCTTTTCTAGTTCAAAACAAAACATGATAGATAAATATAAAACTACCCTATAACTCACGACGCATTAATCAGCTGTTGCTCGGCTATATCTCGATGAAAGTTATACTAATCGATCTTTAGATTATAACCTACAAATCGATGGTAAAATAATTGATAGTTGGCTTATAGTCAAAAAGAAATCCAAACGCCGTGCGCTGCCCAGCTGACTGTTTAGTAATGCTACGGTAAATGATTTTAGTTTCTATTAAATAACTTGTTTTGCATTGTAGGTATATATAACCATAGATCATGAATAATAAAATAGATCTTGCATGCATACGGGGGCTGTGTGCCGAAAAATGATTGTTGCAAAAATTGTGCATGATCGCGCCGCGAGGTAGCGCTAGGGAGAAATCATTGGTGTTTCACACAGCTTCCGTCGTTTCCCCAATAGATAGCGCCACTATCGTCGAATTTCCAGTGGAACGAAATATTGCATTGGATCGGAGTTCTATTAGGTTATCCAAATACAATGGTATAACTGTGCATATGTAAGAACCTATTTTCTTCGCAATGAAACATTTTTTACATTTGTCTTTTCTTTCCAATTGAATTTGTATTCAAGCTACAGGAAGTGAAAGTGAAGAACATGTGGACTGAAAACTTAAGTTTCAGCGTCTGCTTATCAACTACTCAGACAATGAGAACTCAACTACTACGAGAGTTCAACTACTCTGAGTTGAACTACCATCCAATACAAAACGAAATATTGTAAAAAATAGAGTGAATGCACGAGACTACTTTAGTTGGTTGACTAGTAGCGCCACAGCCGGTTTGAATCGCAGACCACCATAAAGTTGAAACACTCATTCGTTATAACGTGTTTCGGATTCTACGTATTTGTAAAGGAATGGTTTTTCAGGTAAATAACTTTAAATTATAAAAAATGGATACAACTCCTATAGAAGCGAGTGTACGAGCGTACGTACGTGGAGTAACATTTAATAAAACAGCTGATTTCAAACTTCATCCGTAAACCCTGTGTATATTATAGTTTGAGGTTATGTTTACAAATTCAATCCTTATTTATAATTTCTTGTGAAGTTGATTTTTTTTTAATATGAGTTATAGAACTAGTATAGTATAGTGTAGCCTATGTTATAATTATACGTTATAATATTTTCTTCGAGGTTATAAACTGTATATAAATACAACCTTTTATCATCAAAATATTCGGTTATACAAATTTAAAGAAGAAATGCCTATTCGTTTAACTTAATAATAAGTTAGTAGTAAAAAATTAAAAATTTGGGTCAGACGGTGAAAGTTATACCAATGAATACTTAAATGAAGTATTCATTGGTTATACTTCTTTGGCCATTCGTATATTCCTAGTATAATAATAAAATAAAAAATTTTAATTTCTATAATTTTTGAAAATTTTGAACTAGGAAATTTCTAGCGTGGATGTCGAGTGCGTTAACCACTCACCCACCGAGACTCTTGAGGTATCTCTTGCAAAGAAAAGGTATAAAAAGGCACTTTCCGGATTTTACTCCTAACGCGTGACGCGGTTTCTCGACCGACACCTCATCCCGATTACAACGGGCGCAAAGAAGTACAACTTCAATAATAATAATAAAATCCGTGATTTTTTAAGTGGATTTACTAGTATTTTGTATAATTTTTACTATTTGTTATTAGGCGATAAATACAATTTCTTAATACCCATTTATCTTCATGTTTTATTATAGATACAGTTGTTCATACATCACCACCCTTACAATCTTTGTATTTAATTCAGTCGTTATTTAAAGTAGGCGAGAGTATTAGCAATGAATACTTAAATGTTTAAGTATTCATTGGTATTAGCCTACACAATGTTGAAATAAATAGCCAAAAGTTAAGTTATTATTTTAAAAATTCCTATATACACCAATATTAAGTAACTTTTCTAGGTATATATTAAAACAGGTGGTAATCAGGTTTCTCCAAATAAAAGTTTACTCCATAGTCCTTATTATTATATAGTTCTTCTTATTTTATTGATACGCATTATAAATACGTCCAAATGATTTCATCCGTAATAATCTACACCCAAGAAAACTAATTTAAGTGGGTTTTTTTAATGTCTCAATAGAAAATATATATAATTAAATATTTATTCAGTCTTGAGGCATATCCTACGAAGTACTATTTTATAATCAGCATACATATAGTTAATATTCAATTATAATTTCTTTAAAATATTGTTCGGGTTTACTTAATTAAGTTATATACAAGTGTTACTTTCTCAAAAGAATACTATTGGAGAAATTCCTCAACAGTTGGCAACGCCTGACCTTGAGAAGGACTTTCCGTCACCCCGTTGTATACACTGCCAATGCTCGGCCTTACCAATGCCAACTGCCCAACAACAAATAAACTATTTACATAATTGTGTGCAGACATGTTGTGTTGTGTCGCATAAATTGCGCATTATTTTGTCTGCGCATGAGCATGGATAAGAGGGAACAGGTTGTGTTTGCGCACGCACGGTGCTTTATTTATTTTCCTGAGAAAGTGTTCGGGGATATGTGAAATTTTTACGGTAAAATCTGAACATTTGTTTTTTTATTTTACCCGATTGTTGGCGTAACGTGACTGCGTTTGAAAACAAAGTTTGTTTTACGAGAGGGTTTGCCGTAAATAAAGGGCCACAGTTTCTGTCGAGAAGTACAATAATTTCGATCGAAAATGTTTCAAGAAATGTGGAAGGATTTTAACGCCAAACCGAGACTTGATCGCCTGCTTTAAATAATCATTTATAAAGGTTATAGAAATAGAAAGTAAACAAAAAATATTGTTTCGAACAAAACATTAAGATTTACAGACTACAGATTAGATCAATTATTTGCATAAAGGCTAGTACTAGTAGTTCTGTGAACAGTAAAGTAGACCTTGCTCGTTAAAATAACAAATGTGCTTTCGAGCTTATGATATCAGTACCTTGCGGGGCCCTGGGCCATACGATATTTCGGGGCCCTATTGATTATGGTGGGGAGGTTCGGGGGGGGCACTTCCTAATAAAAAAGTGGGGCTTCTTCGAAAAAAAATCCAAATTTTTGGGCAAAATTACATTATTTTATGCAATCAAACATTGTAAATTTACTTTTAAAACTCATGTATTCAACCTTTGCGCTTTAGTACCGATTTTGACGATTTTTTAAGACGAGGAATGTTTTAGTGTCTAAAAACAAAATAAACATTACAGAACGCAGATAAAGAAAATTAAGGTTACATTGAGCAAATACCAGAGTAAAAATCGATGTTATGTGCTGTATTAAAGATATTAAGATTTATAGACCTACAAGTAAAATTATTGTATAAACATTTTTATTATTTCCAAATGATGTCAAATAGTAGCCTAAATAAACCGGACCAGGATTATAGTTTTGACAAGGGAAATTTTGTTTTGTTTAGTTTATATTGCGCGCACTCGCTTTCATTGTGACTTATCTGTCCGTATGCCAACAGAGCTGATTCTTTACAAGATGGCGGCAAGAGTGCGAGAAAAAATGTATTTGTTTATCTATTATTTGCTAATTTCGATTTTAACTCAGCAATCTGCGGGGCCCAGCAAGCAATATTAAATATCAACTAAAAGTGCATCTGTATTTTATAACTAATTTATTTAATTTTTATATAGCGTGGGCCCCGTTATCAGACATTTGTGTGTTAGGTTCATGTAAATAAATTCGTATGCATTTCATAATTATATTATTTAATAATTGTACGCGCCAAGGTTCAAATTATTCTCAAATTGTACTCGCGAGCAATCATCAATATAAACTACAAATTCGTCTGTATTGTAAGCCATTCATTTTTCCTTGGCGCTGGGCTCCTATGACCGCAGGGCCCAGAGTGGTCGCCCCTATCGCCCTCCCCTGGTTATCATAAGGAAATGCCACTAAGAAATAACTTGCACGTACTATGTATTTCTATGAGTTAGGGTAAAGTGCTGATTATATTACCAACTCTAAAAATCTTCAATCAGTTGAACCGTGTTTTAGCCAACATATATCATTTGTTCCTTCGTTTTATTATTTTCTTTTAAATTATGTATAAACTTCAATTCTCCTTCAAACATTAGCTCACGGAGATAAAATATTACGAATTGGTATCTAACTGGGTTAAGAAAAGTACGTTTTTCAAACCCCACTTGTTGCTTGCCACGTTGAACGACTCCACTACACTACTTACTTGCCTTATCACTGTTTGTTGTATTTAGGTCACGTGGTGTCTGACAATTTCTTTATTTTGACGCAAACGCTTTTTAGCGTGGCAGTAGTAGACTGGGATCTGAAGAAGGTTGAGCATGCACGGAAAGCCTGGCGCAATTTTATTTCTGATTATTGTTATAGGCACTACAGTGATCATGAAAAGCCATGTCGTCGCCCCCCCCCCGCAGCGTGGTCGTCATAAACAGGGGGATTGAGGATATGGTGGGGGCGTCGTTTACTAAAACGCTTATAACTTAAGAACCGCTCAAGGTAGAACATTGAAAAAAGGACAATAAGTATACTTCATAAAGTATGAGCTTTAAAAAAGATTATTACGTTTATAGTCGTATAGTTGTTGGTTTATGAGTAAAGGGGATTTTTTAAAATTGGTGAATAAAATAAGCAAAACCAATAGTTTTGTACTAAACAAAATCAGTAAATAGGTCAAATATACATTTAAGTTATTAAGTACCTCAATAAATATAAGAAATCATGTTGAACAGTTAATGCTACTGTAGAGGATATCCTATGGCAGTGAGATACTCAATGTTCTATCTTGAATGGTTCTCAAGTTATAAGCGTTTTAGTAAACGGCGCCCGCACCATTTTCCCCCCTCCCCCCTTGATATTTCGACCACGCTGGGGGGCGACGACATGGCTTTTCATGATCACTGTAGTGCCTATAATAATAATCAGAAATAATGCACGGAGCGTCAGGCTTTCCATGCATGCTCATTGCTCAACCCTCTTCAGATCCTGGGCTATATGCTCTCTGGATACAAGAGCTTTCTTGTATAATAGGGATACGTTCACAGACTTCCAATAGTTTTAA
Source organism: Philaenus spumarius (assembly GCA_018207615.1). Classification (NCBI taxonomy): domain Eukaryota; kingdom Metazoa; phylum Arthropoda; class Insecta; order Hemiptera; family Aphrophoridae; genus Philaenus; species Philaenus spumarius. Next base: position 178,409 of record JAGFPH010002458.1, on the reverse strand, counting down.
TATGTTCCAATAGTTCGTAATTAAATATGTGGTTGTTTGCAAACTCTAAGCCCATCGCCTACTTTAACGAATTGTTTATAAAAGAAATATAATTTTTAAGTACTGTAGGTGAATTTAATGGTGGTATAAAAGTGATGGTTAAAAGTGGTGAGATATGATATTATCTTAAGAGTCTCTCTGAAATAGTTTTTCTCGTTTTGTGTCAAGAATTAAAAGTACAGACACACGGAAACATAAACGTCATCAAATTGTACAATTATCGTAAAAAAAAACTATTTCAATTTTCCCAAAACTAATTGTTTCTTGATATATCGCCTCATTATTATCCACAATTACCGTGTCTTAGTCCGGTATAATTGGCAGTTGTGGCGACCGAGTCCGAAGACCTGAAATCAACCAATCATGCATTTTGTGGGAACATGCCGTAAATAACCACCGTTGTTTCGTTATTCTAGGCCTATATAATTGCTCGTCTTCGGTAGACGATCCTTTTTGTTTATACAGCTCCGAAATGTTCGACAGTGCTTTCAAAATTTTGTCTCGTAAAATGTATTATTTATGCGTCCGTAAAAAGTCAAATATAAAAGAAAAGATAATTTAAAACGTACGCTCGAACCCGGGCTTCGACAGGGTTTACGAGCGTTTGAAAATTGATCGAGAAGTTGGCGCAAATATTGCGAAATGTTGGTACTGTCGGTGATGTGTTACCCGGTAAGGTCTGTCGATTGGGCAGGTAGAATAGGTGTTACCGTATAGGCAGATATACTAGACTGTAAATAGTTACCAAGAAAGAAAAATAAACATAAAAATTAGTGCCACAACAACATATTTTGAGGTAAGGGCATACCACATTCACTCAAACTCAACCAAATAAAACATCGCATACAAATAAACATAATTACATTAACTAACTATTGGTTCATTGAATTTAGAATAAAATGAATGTAATTAATATTCTGCAACCACCATTTAAATATTGTTAAAATACTGCATGTTCTATTAATTGTGGCATAGTATGCCATATTGTGAATAACGTATCATATTGTTATTAGAGAGATATATGGTTAATAACTTGATATATTGTTAATAATGAGGTATATGGTTAATATAATGGGGCATATAATTAATATTTAGGCATATGGTTAATAATGGGTTACATTGTTAATAGTGAGGTTTATGGTTAATAAAGGGCCATATTGTTAATAGTGAGATATATGCATACGGTTAATAATGGGGCATATTGTTAATAGTGAGATATATGGTTAATAATGGGGCACATCGTTAATAGTGAGGTTTATGTAGCACATTGTTATACTATCAATAGCGAGGTATGTATACGGTTAATAACGTGGTGTATTGTTAATAGTGAGGTAAATTGTTAATAATGTGGTATATTGTTAATAATGAGGTATATGGTTAATAATGTGGTATATTGTTAATAGTGAGGTTTATGATTAATAATGAGGCATATTTTTAATAATGTGGTACGTGGTTAATAACGTGGCTTATTGTTAATGGTGTGGCGTATTTTGAACAATGTGGAATATTGTTAATAGTGTGGTAGGTGGTTAATAATGGGAAATATTGTTAATAGTGAGATATAGGGTTAATAATGGGGCATATTGTTAATAGTGAGGTTTGATTAATAATGGGGCATACTGTTATTAACGAGATTTATGGTTAATATTGGGAAATATTGTTAATAGTGAGGTATATGGTTAATAACGGGGCATATTGTTAATATTGAGGTATATTGTTAATAACGTGGTATTGTTAATTGTGTACCTTATTGTGAACAATGTGGAATATTGTTAATAGTGTGGTATATGGTTGGATTTTTTTTTTGTATATGGATGGTAATTTTTGGATTTTGAATATTTGTACTTGCATTTTGGTACAAAGATAGCCCAGGTAAAAATATTTTAAACGCCATTCCTTGCGTTTTCTTATTTAACCAGAAACAAGGTACAAATTGTTTTCTAGAATTTTGCTTAAGCCTGTATTTCAATAAAGTTTAGGCCGTATTTATTTCCAAAGAATATTTCCAGAATGGGCTGGTATACAGTTGGAGCTGAAATTTGAAAATTCAGTTTTCTCGTTATTTCGACGAGAGAATTACACTTGTTGAGTATGACAGTGTCCTTGTGGAACACCCTGTACGACTGGGCTTACAGACCAACACATCTACACCAGACGCCGTTATACCTTCCTCAAATTAACGGAAAGCAAATAAAAATAATTCAAAATTAAAGACAGGAAAGAAACGTTGCTTGTTTTTTGGACGGAATAAATTTGGCTCGGACGACCCGCTCATGACGTGCGAGCTGACGTCATCGTGCTTCTCTGCCAACTATATTCTCTCTCCTTCTCTTCACTGTCTGGTCGAGCTTTATTTTGATTTTACATATTTAATACTGTTCATTATTTTGCAAACAGTATTTCTAAAGGAGACAATATACATGTTTTGACAGCGAAAGCCAACTACAGATACAAAGATTTGTTCCTAGGCAAATGTTACACAATTTTATAAAATGAAATCCGTAATCGTATAAATATAAAAAAGGTTAAGTGATTCTAGAGCTCTTCCAAGTCGATTGAACTTCGGTGTCGTTGGAAATATGGAAAGAACGTCTTCTTGAGTATATTGCAAAATAATTCCCCAATGAACCAACTATCTCACTGCAAACTTTGAAACTCAAAAACCCTGTGAAAAGTTAGGTGATTTTCTGAAATTCAAAGAACTTATGGGAAATTTTTGCCAATTTTCTGAAAATTCAAAAACATGAGAAAAGTTTGGCGATTTTTCTAAAAATCGTTATTTTGACAATTATTTTTTTTAATTCAAAACGACTTCCAATTTATTAAAATCAATAGTCGTTATAGCCATGGCGTTCTACTGTAAAACAGTATTTTGACTGTTTTTACATTAGCAATAAAACAACAGATTAATTAACATAAGCTGTGCGCACACTGCATCGAACTTTACGTCAAAAGCAACAATTTTAAGGAGGTGCACACACTACATCGACCGGTACGTCAAAAGCAACAGTTTTAAGGAGGTGCTCACACTGCATTGACCGGTACGTCAAAAGCAACAGTTTTAAGGAGGTGCGCACACTGCATTGACCGGTACGTCAAAAGCAACAGTTTTAAGGAGGTGCGCACACTGCATCGACCTTTACGTCAAAAGCAACAGTTTTAAGGAGGTGCGCACACTGCATTGACCGGTACGTCAAAAGCAACAGTTTTAAGGAGGTGCTCACACTGCATCGACCTTTACGTCAAAAGCAACAGTTTTAAGGAGGTGCGCACACTGCATTGACCGGTACGTCAAAAGCAACAGTTTTAAGGTGGTGCCACAGTGCATCGACCGGTACGTCAAAAGCAACAGTTTTAAGGAGGTGCGCTCACTGCATCGACCGGTACGTCAAAAGCAACAATTTTAAAGAGGTGCGCACACTGTATCGACCGGTACGTCAAAAGCAATAATTTTAAAGAGGTGCGC
>JAGFPH010002458.1:120528-144838 GCA_018207615.1 Philaenus spumarius | reverse complement strand
GTGAGCTCAGGTCCGGTGAGCCCGAAGTAACTGCACACTTCAGTTATCCCTGCCGGTAGATAGCTCACATGACAACCTTGACCATCAGATAAGTCAAAAACATCGTGCTGTGAGATGGTGAGCTCAGGTCCGGGGAGCCCGGATGGACCCAGAACCGTTAATAGGAATATCAAGAGGCTACGGGAAAGAAAGTGTAAGAAAAAATGTTCAATAAGAACACTTGCACAGATGGAGAGAGACGGTAAGAGTTGAGTGACAGATGACACTATTTCATTGATGGACACCTAAGCAGAACACTGCTGGGTCTTGGCAGGCCGGAAGTGAGGTTGTCGGTCGGTCTACTGACGGGACACAATTCTTTGAAGAGGCACCTCCACCTGATGGGGCTGGAGAACAACCCAATATGTCGAAGGTATGGAAAGAAGGAGGAAACGTCTTTCCATGTTTTATGCGAATGTGATGCCCTCGCATCAATGAGGCAGAAATATCTGGGTCGGATACCGTGACACCAGTTATATACGAGAGGAAGGCACCCATGGACTCCTTCGTTTCGCGAAAAGGGTGGGTTTAATGTGAACTGCTGCCTGGATTTGGGACCTCAGGGTTTAGGTGCAGTGGGTCCTGGTGGCAGGTCACGCAATCCCCTAATAATAATAATAACTATCACATGTGAACAATACGTCGATTCTCTCCACACCAACGCACTCGGCCGATCCTTAAGCACTTTAAATCAAACTAAAACTGTGTTCCGATTTCTTAATTTCAAATCCTCACGGCACACTCGGTTTGTTGCCTCTAAATAATCTGTTACTTCATAGAATAGCTGTTCAACGACCGTGTCAGTTAAAGTGTGAAAATATTGTTTGCACTTTACCTAGTTAATCTATGATGTAACTTGCTGTTCTACAAAACAGGTGACAGTCGATCGTTAAATGATAACGTAATAGCTTTTGTATGCTATTATTACTGCTTATTAGTTAGGTTACTTTAACCGTCTGGCCTCCGTTACTCTGGTCGAAACATAACTAACACTTTACTTATATAAACAGGTCAATCTGGAATACTTTGTTATTTTTTGAAACAGCTGAGCTGACAGGCCTTCACTTTTACCGTGTTGCGTCTACAGAGTGTAAATAATTCTACCCCGCAGCTAAACCGCTAACGTGAGTTGAGCAAATTTCTAAAATTAAGTTTATAGGCCTATGTTTTAGGGTTTCAACCAACAATTTGGGAATAGGTCTATTCACGACGGTGCTGAATAGCTGCAATATGGTTCGCACGCCATTCTGTGTGTTGGGAGTATCTTCAACACACAAAGCATTGCGTGCATCGCACGCCAACCTCCGTATTGGGAGTATCTTCAATACATAATGAATTGCTTCGCACGTCAACCCCACGGTAAAATCCACCATGGCTTTGAACAGAGTACTTTTATGGTATTTTACGTTTTTATCGATTTTGGGGGAACCAAGTGAGCTATAAGGTCGCGTAAAAAAAACAAAATGTGCAGAATAACATCCTACATTTAAATTTGTAGAAAAAACTCTAAAAAATATTTATTCTCGTAGGAAAAATCTAAAAAAATAGTTACTTCCTGTCAAAAAACGTGCTTCCGGTTGTTGGATTTTTGCATAAAAGGCGGGTAAAGGGGTAACTTTTATTTTTTAAATGACAACCCCTATCTTATGACATAAATCTGGAAAGCCTTTTAAAAACCATGAACGTCCCTAAAAAAACGGACTTCTTAAATAATTTGCTCATATGAACTAAACAAAGTGGATTTCTGTTATCTTGTTAAGAATTTCAAGAAAAATTTTGTATAAAATGTTAATTTATTTGATTAATACAATCCTTTTAACACTTCTATCAAGATATTTGTTTCGGCTTTTGTCATCTGTGTATGGTTTTTGTCCTTTCTTGGAAATATTTGAAAACATCTCAAAGGCTATCATTTTAATTTCATTTCACCTTTGTCTTTTACACATTCTAATAGCTGCCCTGTTTTTTGGGAAGAGTACAGACAGCGCCAATTAGGATGGAGCGCGAAGAGGGGGTGGTGCAAGTCTCCTACGCCGGCTCCCACCACATTTCCCCTCTCGCGGCGGAGTACAGTCAGAGCCGCCTGTCCTACTTAATTCATGTCAGCTATGTAGTTGTGTTAATTGTATATCAACACTTTTTGGTGGTGGCTGTACTGAAGACTCACAGTCGAGTAGGAGGGGGTAAGACGTTATAGCGCATGCTTAAGTGACACTTCACGCTATTTGGCACTATCTGTACTTATATTAACACTGGTAGACATGACAAAGGTATCCACATTACATGAAGTTCAATTTAGATTTATGTTTTACTATTCAACAAATTTTCTACTCGTTAAGTCAATCGGTCATTAATTTTCAAATTTTTTTGCAGAAACGTAAGATGCAATTTTCTGTAATTTGTAGACTGTACGTGTATAAGACAGAAAGCAATTTTATTTACATTCTAGAGGAAAAGAAATACCCAAATGAACATCATTAACATAAGAGTTTACACTCTTATACTTGGTCACAATACAAACCTGTCCTCAGACAGCGTCAGTCAACAATCACGCGATAATCCAAGACTGTCATGATTCTAAAATCAAAACAACTCATTAGAGGCGTTATGGCGGTGGATTGAACGATGTATACACAAACAAGTTTTCCTGATATAGCCTGTCTGAGTTACTCGGAGATTTATTTAAACGGAAAATTTTTGTCGTTGATGTGTTTATTGAAACCCTTGCGTGCTCCGCACGCCAACCCAGTTGGAACCTTCTATACACATAACCATGTTATGTTTTCTTTATAACAAAGGTGCAGGATTAATAATAACCCCAAATAAATTTTCAAATCAAATTATTTCGTATATTTTATAACAGCAGTTATAATAAAGGTTAAAAGAACTAGCAAGGCTCAGGTCTACACTTAAATTCAAACCTAACCTAAAAGTTAAAAATACAAATAATTGCTTCAAAGTTTAAAATCGGTTGTTAATGGATATACTAGAGCAAACAGCTGTTTTATCTGTTATTTTATTCAATTGGTTGTTATGGTAATGAATGTAAATACATTCAAGAAATATGTTTTGGTTCATCAGTCTAGGCCTAACCTAAGAATTTTTTTCCGACTAAATTTATAAATATTGAAATAAAAAATGGTTTTATCAAAATGAATTATAGCCTTTGTTACTCAGGGATAGTGAAGCTTTTTGTTAGTAATACTATTTTTTAAATCGGTACGGTAGTTCCACAGATTACCCCCTACATACAAACAAACAAATTGTACCTCTTTTAAATATTAGGTACTGTAGTAAAATGTTAAGCCCAATTTTAAATTTTTTAAAACGACAAGATTTACAAGGAAATAATTGATTTTGTAAAAAAGAATCGAAGACCAATAACTTCACTTTCTATTGTTTTAAATTGAGTGACGTGGCAGAGCATATTTAAAAAAATTGCACCAACCAACTATCTACAGTAGTGTCTAGTGTGATCAAATTTTCTTCTGTTCCTGTTCTTATTGTTGAGGTAATAGACTCTTAAGGGGTTACTTCACTCAGCGGAAAACAGCTAAAACTTAGTATTAACGACCTTAACACTACCACAACAGCAGACGGAAGTTGGAATATATATTTTGGATGGATTATGTGGTTGCTTGCTCTTCAGGCTCGGCAAATATTTTTTAGTTGACCGCAGCTCTCCAAGTGGTAGAATTATACACTACTAGCATTGAGTTTGTTTGCGTTTCATTCCGACAGTTTCATAAAGGTGGAAAATAGAGAGTTATAGACGTAACCCTGATTGTAAACGTACTGAAATGCGCATCCGAGGCAATGTATGTGAATATGTATTGTTATTATCATCACAGATTTCTCTCACAGATTCAAAATTAAAGGATATTTTATTATTCTAGTATTCCTCCGAGAGCAACAAGTTGATGTGATAAACACCAGAGTGCAAGTTAAACACTCGAGTAGGTACATAAATTCGCCACGTACAGCTTCCACAAAAAAAGAAACCAAATTTTAGCCTTCTCCGACCAACCGTTTTCAAGTTGGGTCGAGTGTAATAGCTCTTATTTTCTTCGAAAATTCGGCTAAAAACAGATCTTTTCGTCTTAAATTACCAAAATTTATTGAAATAATTTTTACTTGAAAGGTAATTAAACTTTGAATGTAGTGAGATTTTTACATTTTTGATATTTGCATTATTGCATAAGAAAAAATTTCAAACTTTGATTTGGAGTTAAGACAAACAACAAATTACAAAAACGAAATTATGCCCTCATTCGGACTGTCCTAACCTTTAAAATTATATATTCAGAATAACTGTGTGATCATTATTACTCCAGTGATCTTGTTACGCGTTTAACATTGCTCTTATGGGAGTTTAAATTCAAGATGGTGGCTGGGTCTGCCGAGCCTTAAATTGTAACCTAGTTGCTTTTCAATGTTTACTTCAGCTAGTAAAGCAAAGATTTCCACGTGTTAGGCAATGTGAAACTAGTGCACTCCTACATCGCATCGCAAGTTAAAATTCAATCAAGTCAAATTTAAAATAAACGAAGTTTATTGAAATACAATTATTGTACCACTACGTGTTCTAGCATGATTTAAGTTGGCATTCCTACACCACGGCCTGTTGTTGAAACACGTACGTCCTTCAGGAAGTCTTGACAGGAAGGTGGGAGTAACGGGTCATTGTGGGTTTAACTATTACGGGGAACTATTTAGCTGGAAGAGAACTTGCACGCTAGCTCCAGAACTCATTGTCCGCCGTGGTTACATTTCCAGGAACTCTTCGACTCCTTCGAGTCGCGACTCTAAGGTCATCCCGTCGCTGCCATTACTCAGTCAAATGTCATACTATCCTTTCCCAGAACGTTCAACAGGAGAGTCGTGTTCCGACATTTTCTTGGAACTATTTTTATGACTAAACTAAGGGTTAAGTTATGACATATTTGTTGCGGGACGGCTTAAGCACACATCTGCTAAAGTATTCATCGCGGGGATTAAAAACGATACGACAGAACGGTTAAGTCGAGGGAACGGTCTTCAAAATCTTTTGGTTGTTTCAAAAACGATGTAAACTGACTTCTTGAGAAATCATTTTGTGTAAAGTTATACAGCCAATGCAAAAGATAGAGTACGCGAACCCGCAGCCATTTTGAAGCTAGCACAAGGTCTTTTTTACACAAACTCGTTTGTCGCATTGTGCGTTTGAAATAAATTTCACTGAAATAGGTTAAGGTCCTCCTCCACTCCGCAATATTGTTTCTATTAGCGCTGACATTTTCAATCTGAGCACTACAATTTATTTGCAACACATGTTTAAAAAAAACAAGTGAATAATGTTGATTGTTTATGCATATTTTCTTATCTTTTCAGAACTGAGCCTGGACTTAGAAATGCAATTACAATTCATTTAGTTAGTTGTATTAGAAAAAATATAGTCACGTAATTTTTTAGTTAGTTTTTCAAGTACAGTAATGCCAAAAGTTCTAATTTTAAAGTTAGGACAAAGTTTATTTTTCGTGAGAACGCTCTATACTATAAGGTCGTTTCATACATTTTTATGGTTTTTTTAACGTCCTGCTGTTTTGCACTTTAAGGCTAATGAAGATGGGACCTACAGTTTTACGTCGAATCCGAACCACAGCCAATGATGTCTATTAAGAAACAATTTAGAAAATTATTCAGTGTCAATGGGAATTGAACCCGGAACTTTTCCATTGATGGTTGCCACGACGATTGGTAAAGCTTTCACGCCTTAACAACCACGGCCATCGTGGCTCTACATTTTTATGGTAATCGATACATTTAATAAATGTAAGGGAGTTTCCACCTCGGCCTTGTGGGCTAGGATTTTGGATTGATTTGCATCACTTGCAGTGGACAGACTCGCTTTCATCCTCGTAACGAAAGTCGCCCCACGGTAAAATCCTTTTCTTGTTTTTGAACTGAATACTTTTTTGTTATTTTACGTTATGATCGAATTTGGGGGAACCAGAGGAGCCATAAGTAAGATCGTGTAAAAACACTAAATGTGCAAAAACAATCTCCAATATTTATTTATCTAGATCAAACCCCCAAAACATTATTCTAGTATGAAAAATCTTAAAAAACGTACATTCTGTTATTGGATCCTTTGGCCGACGAACTGGTCCGAGTCTCTTCAAACCAACGTCTGTACCAAATCGGACGTAAAATGCGGCCGTTCAGTACAACACATCGGTCGTAAAATGAGGCTATTAGACTGCACACACACACACATCTATATATATAAAATTCAATGTATGTCCGTCTGTTTGTCCATTATGCGTTACCAAACCGTCCATCCGATTGCTTTGAAATTTTGCATAGTAACACAGGTTAACCCTGGGAAGGTTTTAGGCCATTTACCGAAGTCCTAGGACATTAGGGCTACGCCCCAGTGGCCCTCAAAGTTTCAATGTTAATCTTATGGAAGGTCAATCTTAAGGAAGAAGAAGAAAGATTTCTTTTGATTTTATCAGGGGCACAAAAAACAGCTGTTCGTATGAAAAGCTTAAAACAGCTGATTTTGATCAACAACTGATTTGGATCAAAAACTGAATATAATTTTAGGTTAGGCCTACAATGAACTAAAACACCAATTATTGGGCTAATTATTTAAGATATATAAAAGCCAAATACCACTCACTGACTGAACACTTAAAAAGAATACAATTACGTTAAAAAGACTGAAAATACCAACCACCTTGGGCAACGCCGTACGGGTCAGCTAGTATTTATATATAACAATGTTAAGGGTCTGCTGTAGTGGCGGCCATCTTGGATTTTTATCCCATAAGAGCAATGTTAAATTTCAAACCATTTATTTCGTTTACTTTTTATTATAAAATTGTTTGCAAGGTCTCATTTTAAGCACAGTCACAATACGCATCCGTCTTGCAATTTCCATTTTTTTTTAAATGCTTTTGATTTGTTATGTAATTGACATTTTGTAAGTACAAAGTTTGAATTTTTTCCTAATACAATAAAAAATGAATAATGAAAAGTAATTTGCAAGCCGGATCCGAAATTTTATAAAGAATATTCAGTTTTTTTTTTCAGCACTCAATTACAAAAGATGGATTTATAAAATGGTTTAAAACGAGGCAATGTCAAAGCGCTCAGCTGCAAGAAATTGCACTGTTTAGATAGGGCTGTAGAGAGAAGCTCTTGCGTTTCCGGTTGCTTTCTCGTTTACTGGAGCAGACCCTTAATGGCATTCCAAAATACGTTTTGGGGACCGTGATCGGAGCTCATTGTCTACTCCTGACCTTAGATCTCACCATAAGAGTCTGCGTACAATCAGTCTCCTCCCCAAGTGGGATCATCAGGTAGATCTTTCCTATGGAAATCCGCTAATAACACTAATTATTGCACACACAAGTTTAATGTCAATTGCGTTTCAACGACATTCTCAGTGATAAATAGTTATAAATTATTAGTTGTAGCTCATGTATCACTTCTTTGTCATTGAGACGAGTTTGATATTAATTGTAATTTTGTATTTTTAATTGTACTAGGCCTAATATAAAATTCTGATATAACTAAAACAGGCAATAGCCTAATATAAAATGTTAATCTCATAATGTACCTTCTAATTAGTAGAAATGATATAATATACACCTTAAATACAATTTAATGTAGTCTAAAAAAAGTTATATTAGATTTAAAGCTTTCAAACTTGTGTTCCTGACAGTTGAATCAACAACGTAACTATGTCGCTTTTCCCTTTAAATATAGCACTAGGAAGCCCCCGTGAAAATCACAGCCGGATTAATTAGATACACATCAGAAGTACATTAATTATACAAAAAAAGTATTTAAAAACAACAGACTTTATCTAACTATTATGACGGGGATTTTTAACTCGTTAAATGTGTAGGCTACAATTATAACGGTTATAAAACTGTAGACCTGTTTGTTAAAATTTTGTATTTATATACATTATAGCTGACACGTACGGCCTTGCCCGTGGTGGTTGGTATTTTCAGTCTTTTTAACGTAATTGTATTCTTTTTAAGTGTTCAGTCACTGAGTGGTATTTGGCTTTTATATATATAGATCTTAAATAATAAAAGCACTATTGTCATAATAATAAAAGATCTGAAATTATGATTTTAATAACTTTGATCCCCCCAAACCCCTCATAAAATGTCGAAATTTGTCATACCCTTTCTTAGTGAGCACATATGGCCCTAGAGGAAGCTACAAACCAAATTTCATTCCAATCTGTTCGGTAATTTTGGAGAAATCGTGATTTAGTAATTTTTACCCCTCAAATCCCCCTAAAATTTCCAATTTTTTAGTGAACACTTATGGCCATAGAGGAAGCTACATACCAAATTTCATTTCAATCCGTTCGGTAGTTTTTGGGAAATCGTTATGGGTGAGTGGTATTTTGCTTTTATATATATAGATTATATATCCAAATAAAGATAAAAATAGTATCTTTTAATTGCTTTTTGTTTCATAATGATAGAGCAAATGATTAGAAATACTAATACAGTATTATAATTAAGAAATTAATATATGGAATATGTTTATGTTATACGAAGATGTACGAATGTTGCCTAAGTTAAATGAAGGAGTATCTCTTCTTTAAATTTGTATAAATGAATATTTTGATGATAAAAGGTTGTATTTATATACAGTTTTTAAGCTCAAAGCAAATATTAAAACTTATTATAGCATACATTAGTTCTATAACTCATATTAAAAAAAAAAAAAAACAACTTCGTAAGAAATTATAATGATTGAAGCTGTAAACTACCCCAAAGTATAATCTATACTGGGTTTGTTTGAGTGTTACAGATGATGGATGGAATCAGCTGTTATATTATATGTTACTCACGTACGTTCGTACAATTGCGTTTAAAGGAGTAGATCTCAATTTGCATAAGAACAAACAGAAATTTCTACGAGAATATTTCTAATTTGGCGGAAAATGAATACCATTTGAATAAAGATGGTTTCAATACAACACATATACAATGAAAATGAAAGAAAATTTGCAGTAACAAATGCTTTTGGCATGCCAGAATTCAAACTATCCAAGAATAAGTATAATCAAGCAATAGATTAATATATTGATCTCACTTTTCCTCCCAAAATGTTCACCTATTGCTCAGACTTTAATTTACACTTCTGGTCGAGTCCCATAAACAATTAATTGAAGTCTTAGCTCATATTATTAGTTAGCGCTTACAGGCCAAATTAAATAAACGTCTGATATATTCCCCGCTAATGGTTATACAGTGTTTATCGAGAATTAATCACTTTTAGTAGACAAACGGAAATCTTTTCACTGGAAAACGATATATATTTCACTAAAGAGAGAACTCTCGCAATTGTGAGCGATTAGAAAATCAACGTAACATATGTTTTAGGTACAAAATTTTACTTCTGTGTAAGCAGGAATAATTTGTGACTGTACAATTACGCAGACAACGTAAACCAGCAAGTTATATAGTTCATTAATTTATAAAGCTTTTGGGGCAACATGTTTGGAAATGCAGTCTCAGTTAGTTATAAAACCCTACATTTAGGTTTTTCCTATTGCCGATGTTACTTTGTTAAAGTTTCTTTCTTGTTGAACACATTTGAACCCATACTCAAATTTAAAATCGTTATCTATATATTATATAAAAGCGAAATACCACTCACTCACTGATCACGATTTCTCAAAAACTACAGAAGGGATTGAAATGAAATTTGGTATGCAGCTTCCTCTAGGGCCATAGGTGCCCACCAAGAAAGGGTTTTAAAAATTAGAAATTTTAGGGGGGTAAAAATTACTAAATCACGATTTCTCCAAAATTACCGAACAGATTGGAATGCAATTTGGTACGTAGCTTCCTATAGGGCCGTAGGTGCACGCTAAGAATGGTTTTCAAAAAATAAAAAATTTTAGGGTTGGTTAGGGGGGGGGATCAAAGTTACAAAAAAAAAAAACCGCCGAACGGATTGGAATGAAATTTGGTAGGTTGCTTCCTACAGGGCCGTAGGTGCTAAGAAAAGTTTTCAGAAAATTCAAAGTTTTAGAGGGGGGGAATTGGGGGTCAAAGTTACTAAAAAAAATCACCGAACGAATTAGAATGAAATTTGGTAGGTAGCTTCCTCTAGGACCTTAGGTGCTCGCTAAGAAAGGTTTAAAAAAATTCCAAATTTTAGGAGGGGGGGTCAAAATTACTAAAAATCACCATAAGAAATACATGGTGTAATATATTTATTTTTTATTAATATACATTTAACTTTGATTTGTCTATCCGTGCAAAGCCGGATCGGGCAGCAAGTATCTTTATTATATTTCTCAAAGTTGTTTTTTGTGGCAACGTCATATTTCCATTAATTCTTCATCAAAATGAATGATTCGAACACCATTTTAAAGCTTATGTTCTCCACTATTGTCGAAAAATATCATAAAATTAATGTTTTCGTTTAAAAAATGTCATGAAAGTTCATATGATTCCTAATGTAAGGCACCAATTAGATTATTTAGATTCTAAATGCAAGCGTAATCTATAACTATAACGCAAACCAATCAAATTAATTCAACGCAAAAAGCAAAATATTCGCACGGGTCAGATAGTAGGCCTACGTTCTAAACCTAAAAACGTTCTTAAAGCTTACGGTACGTAAAATTGTATCCAGTTATTAAGATCAACTGAAGCTATGTTAACATACAAACGTGGCTAATATTAGTTTAACAATATCAATTTTACCGTGGAGCACAATTTCGTATAGTAGTCCTAATTAAGAAGTTTTAATATATCCATTCGCAGTTCTTTCTCGTATGGGTCTCAAAACTTTAAATATATTAATAATATATAAATTACATAACGGGGTTTAACATATTCATTTTCACGTAATGCTTTAACTGTGCACACCACCAGCAAGAGAACCTGTTCAGAAAGTGTAAACGAACTTCTGCTGTGCGATACTAGGTTTTACCATTAGGCAGCCAGCCGAAGGGGAGCCGCACGGGGTAGGCTACAACACATAAATATTTTTTAAGGATGTACTCTCACTCGGACCGGTACAGCTCGAGTTCGTACTGTGATTATTCAACCATCCAGATTGTATGTGGATTTAATTTTTGCCCTTTACAAATCTGCAATTTTTGGCAGACTAGTTGAAAAGACTCGAGGAAGATATTGGGGTGCAATCCACCATGGCGTACGCCGCGTCTTTTTGGGGTAATTAGACCTAGTCAAAGAGTTCTCATCACAGAAAGCGCGAAAAGTTGATTTGTAGAAATTAATGTAAAATCATCTTCAGAATACAGTTTTATGGTCCTTTTAATTGTACACATTTAGCTATCCCATAAGAGCAATGTTAAATTTCAAACCATTTATTACGTTTATTTTTTATCATAAAATTGTTTGCAAGGTCTCATTTTAAGCAGTCACAATACGCATCCGTTTTGCAATTTAGATTTTTTTTAATGCTTTTCATTTGTTAAGTAACATTTGTTAATTGACATTTTGTAAGTACAAAGTTTGAACTTTTTTCCTAACACAGTTAAAAATTAACAATGAAAAGTAATTTGTCAGCCGGATCCGAAATTTTATAAAGAATATTCAGTTTTTTTTCAGCGCTCAATTACAAAAGATGGATTTATGAAATGGTTTTAAATGAGGCAATGTCAAAGCGCTCAGCCGCAAGAAATTTCACTGTTTAGATACGCTTATAGAGAGAAGCGCTTGCGTTTCCGGTTGCTTTCTTGTTTACTGGAGCAGACCCTTTTAAGTATATTTGTTGCAAGACTCCTCTCCCTTGATAATTTCTTCCAAGAAATGAACTATAGATTCCTGACTTCACACAGATGCATTGGAAAGCATAAGCATCACATATCCTTTTCGTCTTGAAGGTGAGATGAAAATTTTGAGAACTCGAATGAATAATAAGTCCGATTTACCACAAGACTTTGTATCTTCCACGGATAAGTGTGATCAGCAGATGTTTCCCACCGTTTTTGAGGCGTTGTGCACAGCGGCAACGTTACCAATAACTACAGCTACAACGGAGAGGTAATTTTCAACCCTTCGATGTTTAAAACATATTTGCGCAGCACAATGGCCCAAAGTCGACTTGTTGGACTGTCGCACATTCGTCTATACACAGAGAAATAAAGTCATCCCTGATAGTGACTTGGATATCATGGCAAAAAAAACTCGGAAAACCCTTTAGGGCAAGATTGTTTTTAACATAATTTCAAAAGGGCCTCTTTTTCTTTACAATATGATACACTTTCAGTAATTCTGAACAAATAAATAATGTTTGCATCTTTACTGGGAAATGTTGACTCTTAAAGATTAGTTAAGTGTTTTGTATGTTTTTAGAAAAAGAAGCAAGATTAAAAAGAATTTGTTCTTTATTATTAGGTATTATTATATTTTGTAATTATGTACGATTCATTATTTAGTTTAATTCTGTAAGAATATAAAACAAATAGGGCACAGACCTAGTTTTTGTATTACTATGCAATTTTGTTTCATTGATTGAATAAATTAAACAAAACTTTTACATTTTTGGATGCCACAGTTCAAATGCCATATTCAAAACAATCATATCAAATGCAAACACCGGTGGATCATGTTGACTTATTGAACACAAACATTATTAGTGGAGACCACCTTCTTTAGCAGTGTGCACTTGACTTCCACAGTGAACCATGCATGGTGATCACCATTTCGTGTAAATGTTAAAAACTTGTATAGTGTTTTTGTTTAAGTGTTTTTTTACAGTGTGTGTTACTTCTATTTATTTATTATGACTGTGTTTGAAGATCTGACGATGACATCATAGATATGTCGAAACCGGTAACTTGAAAAAACAAACAAGGATTGTGACGGACCATATTTATAAGGTAATAAACAAATTTTAATAAAACTTTGACATTCAATTTTGTAAGTGGCCCTATATCCAATGGCAGATGCAGTATTAAAATCATCACATATGCAACAAACACTTTTTTACAATTACAACAGAAAACTACTGTTTTATATCCTGTTGGTAGTCAGCCTATCCAATTTAGAAATTAACCCCCCCCCCGGAAATGTTTTTATATCTATGCCACTGCCTATAGTCTTATTAGTTGTTTGTGTTGAAATTTTTCCATTTGAATACAAGGGGGGGGGTCATACACTGTGTTCATCGCTAACAATACATATTTGTATGGATAAGGGTAAAAATGCCAAAAAGAATAGAAAAGTCCATAATTAAAGATGCGGCAGAGCCTTAAAGGCAATTCCCACACATTGCTTCAAAAACAGCAGCACAATAGTTAATTCTGTTAGGCCCCAAGGTATTGTAGGAACAAAGCCAGGAACTTCAAGTAAAAACATAAAAGTCGTTACATAGTATATATTTGTTAACTATCGAATTTTATTTATAATATTATATCATATTTACACAATACAGAGTAGACCAAAAGCTGGATTTCCATAAAATATATTTTAAAATACAATAAAAAAAATTATTGCTGTTTTTATTATTCTTAACAACAACAATAACTTTTTCTTTAACAGATTACTACAGATAATAATTTTGTTGTACGAATACAAATTATTGGTAAAAAAAACAGAAAAACTACTTTTTGCTTTAAGAGGAAATATGCTGTAACATTATCTGGACTGGAAAGTTAACATTGTAACTGGGTTGTAATTTCTTTAAAAAATCAACTTAGCTAGTCACTCTGATGATGACTACGTCATCGAAAGGTACAAAGTGGAGTTAAATAAACATGCCTTAGTTATTGTTTAGTGTAATATGTCGAGCTCTATTCAAAGTAGGCTACTTGCTAAACGTTTTAATTTTGTTAGAAAAGCGTGTGGAATTTTTAAAATTACTGTACTTACTAATGAATGGACTCCAAATTAAGAGGAAAGCACAGAAATTTAAGCAAAGTCAGAATTAGAACAATAAATGTTCAGAAACCAAAATTACTTAAGTAGCAATTCAGTTTCAAAATGTTAATATAGTATTTCAATGAAAACAATCCCCTGAACAGTTCCCTTAAGGAAAGCACAAAAAGTATCGAAATCAATTTCTATACACTTAAACAGTTAGTTTTTTTAATGTAGGAAAAGAAAAAAATTAGGAGCTATCAATCACAGAGTATTAAGGTTTACACAATTACTGCTAGGTAATGTTACATTGATTACGTTTCAATGAAATCGTTGAGCCGTTTTCTTGGCATTATATTTCGAAACAAAACAAAACATTGGCAGATAATATTACAGCACATACAGTTTAAACCTAAGATATTTGATTGCAATGGAACACAAAAAATTATAACGATATTGTACTGTACTTTACAAAATTATAATCGTAAATTCTTCTGCATCATTCTTGTTTTTTTTTTTTTTTATAACTTGCACTCCTCCAATAATATTAATAATAATAATAAACGAAATATAATTATGGACTAGATAATACTGTACTGTGTGTCACCTTTACAATACATATAAATAAACCATTTAATGGTAAATAATCTTTCGGACCTAACCGTCGTATTCGGAGATTATTTTCAAAATTTCATTTCAAATAACTTTTATTCAGACTTCATCATTTGAACCAAAATTAAATCTTAATTCAATTTCATCGTGGGTTGGGAAATGGGTTGAAAACAAAATTTTTAAAATGTGTAATTTGAAAAGCTTTCTATTTATGTTTGAATAACATCTTACATTTTCTCGTAACTTTTATTGAATTTAATAACTGAAGAACGTTTCCTTTGCAATTTTGACAAAAACTCAGTCTCTGGTGTTTCAACACATTTCGCTTTTTATAAAAATTAAGCCAGCTTAATTCTTATAAAACAAGTTCGTACCAGTTACGACATTTAAAGAATCTGGGGAAAACTACACTTTATAAAAAATACACTCTGGTAAATTTTGCTTCAATTAAATTTCACAAACACGGAGTTCGGATCATTCTCTTCACTCACAATTCTTCGCAGGCATTTATCGTTCTATAATATTAAATAGCAATAAATAAATTAAGCAAATCGACCAATGAAAATGCATTATCCTTAAGGTACTGAAATCCTGGGCTCGGATAATTATTTCTACTTTAAGATAAACAGTAAATGCAAAATGTCTTATTGAATGCGTTTGGATTATATTTGAATCTGTTAGCTGTGAAATGAAAATAGTTTCCTGAAAACTCGAGATTATCGCCAAAGATTTTAAGCAGTGAAACCGGTTGATTAGCGGGAAAACACAGGCTGGCGATAAAACAAGACTTCAGGAAAACAATTCTCATCAATGTTACATTAAAGTGTTTTCTAACCTTAAATTTGTTTAAATATCTAACACGTAAACATTGACGAAAGTAATACAGAACACACAAAAATAACCATAGCACAGGTATAACATTCTGTATTCTATGAACTGTAGGTGATATTTTGTATATAAGTTATCTAGAATCTGGGTTTTTTACAACAATTCACACTTACTTTTTAGAATTACAAAATGGAGAACAATGGTGTTACAGTTTTACTTCCAATACGTCCAATTAGTAAATTACAGTAATGAAGATGAAATTAAATTACATTTTGTTAAACAAATTTCAAGTAGCAAAGTAGGCACAACAGAAGAAAATCCATTTTAAGGTTAAGTTAAAAGTTACAGAAGTATATATGTAACAAAAGACAAATGTCAAAAATAAGTTTTAAGCTGATTGAAATGAATATTTCATAAAAACGCATGGTGGACATCTCATGCTGAACATACTTGCTTTGACAACAAATAATTTTAACAAGGGTTTGTCACCCTTTCAGTAGCCATTAAAAACATATACTTAATTTTAGAAAATATTTACCTATTTAAAAGGAAGGAATATATTATTACAATGGTAGCCTGAACTAAAATTTATTTAAAGTTCCACTAAATTTATTTTGAATATATCGTAAACAATAAATAAAACAACTATCGACACTGATACGGCACAAAAGAAGTTAATAATATTATACAAAACAATTTGTTAATGTCCATTTATTTGTTCAAAACATAGTTATAATTAATTATAATAATAATAGAAATTTTATAAACAAATAAACCGTATCGCTGGTTTTTAATATTATTTTTTACATGGAAAGAAAGTGAGAAGGGGAGGGGGTAAATATTATGTACATAGAAAAATAATAAATATTATTAAAATAATATTTAGTTCAATTATGGTAGCGATACCATGCTCTAGAGGAAAATAAAATAGATATTATACAAAATAAATAAAGTTGAAAAAAACATTAAATTTGGTTTTTTGGTGGATTATAGTTAAAAAAAAAAGTGACCAAGAAATCTCAATCCAACGCCTTTTCTTTTTTTAAATCCATCCAACCTAATTTAATAAATAACAACTTTCTTTGGAATGCTTCAGCCCCTAATCTAACAAACAAAAATACATTTACTTGCATTTAATGAGGTAAACAGATAGACGTCGACATCAACCAACAAGAAACAAAAACGTTTGAGGTAGATTAATAGAATCAAAGTTATTCGAAAATCAACTCGATGTTGTTGAGAAAAGTGTTTAGGTAGAGTACAGAAATATTTTATGATTTTATTTAGGTCCGAAAACCTAATCGCTAAAGGAAGAGGATTTTCAAAAATCTAAGAATCGTTAACATGGTTTGAAAAATTTGGTCGGGAACCAAACGTTACGTCTTTGACTAGAATTATGACGTGATTTCCAAACCATATTAAAGATCGCTTAGGCCGGGTATGTCTGAGGAACTGTTGGTCGATTTTAAACAGCAAGTAATGAAAAGGGTTTGATTTAGATTTTTTGGTTTATCAAAATCGATTTATTAAACAATAATTGAAAAAAAGGTAAACGCATCAAAACTCCGGACTGGAGTCAAGCAGTCGCTTTTCCGGCGTGAGCTCAGCTAGCGGGGAGGAATGGTGTACCTCGCATCTACACCCTCTGGTCGTGCATCGCGCGTAACACGACTCGCAAGTAGCCGCTACCCCTTTCAACGGCCAATAGCAACACAGACAAGGTAGAACGAGCGATGTTAATCCGAGACATGTCCACCTACCGAGTCTGCGATGTGGTCCGCACGAACACGGATCATCCGCACAGGTATCGTCGTCACCGTCCCTCGTCGCACAATGGTACATCAATCCTTTCACACAACATAAACAAGATCCGTAGTCGACGCACGATTCTACGGAACAATAACAAAAATTATCACAGAGCCATAGACTCGGCATCGGCCTAGGTTGTCGACAAGCGTCGCACCTGCATTTACCGCACTCCCTACAGATGATCGAACAGTCCTGCGAGGGTTCGTTGCTCGTTCCCGGCACTGGAGAATCCTTTTTAAACGTCGTCGAAGCTATCGCCGGCTGCTTCGTTACAACACTCCTACTCGATAATTTCTTATTGTTATTATGATTAACCGGAAGATTTAAAACGGTGCGATCGGACGCACTAGTTCTTTGCCGATGAGCGGGGCATTCTTTTTCACTTTCACTTTTAGGTCTTAAAGGTGTTTCGACGTACTCGTTGACCGTCCGTTGTAAGTCTGGTCGAGGCGTAGTCAAGGATACCGGCTCCGGCGGACTGGCTGGCTGCCGAGGAGTTCGTACGGGGAGGTGTACTCTCGGTCTCTCAGCGGCTCCTGACGAGGGTACCAGTCCGCCTCCCACCCCATAGTGATCGGCCATCAAGAGGTCCTCCTCACTTCAACTGCTACCACTAACTGCTTCCGAGACTTCCGTCGCTGCATCCTGTAACAGAATAACAAAAGAGATGAGCAATCTACCAAAGGAAAGATTTCCTGTAAAAAAAAAAAAAAAACATTCACTGGTATCCAAATACTTTGGATAAAATCTCCCGATTACACATTGAGTACATTTTTATTTAACTCAATTTTCACAGTCTTGGGAGCTGTACAAACTTAATCTAGTTAATTTTTAAGTACAGCAATTATGCAAGATGTAATTAAAAAATTCACGACTCTTGAAAATGACTCAAGTGTTGCGTTTTAAAGCTATTTTCAGTTAATTCCGACTGGAGTCACTCGGTTGTCGCAGTAAATGTTTCGACTCGGTCCAGTTTGGTCTTGAGACAGGTTGTTATTTGATATTTCACAGATAACCACACTTAACTGAAAGTCTGTTTGTGGTTTAGAAAACCAGTTTAGCATGGAGTGAAGAAATCCAAACCTAGGCCTACTTGATATATCATCAGCTGTTATATGAGTTGTACATCCGGTGTTACAAACCAGAATTGTATTTAATATGCTTCATTGATTGTAGTTATTAAAGATATTTGAGCGGTGTGCTGAGCTTGTTTCTGAGTTCTTACCACAAAACTTATAATTACAGAGTGGAGAAAATAAATTGCTTTCTTATTGCGATTTCCTGATGGTTTTACCTAGTACAGTAAGAGTTATCACTGGTCTAAGTACTGTCGATCGGCGTGATGACCAATAAAACAATAGGATAACCATGCCTAATATAACCAACCGACCTAATCCATTTTTACTTTCTCCACCCTATACGTAGTATATGGAGAAAGTATTGTTTTCGTAAAAATGTTCGAATTTGAATTTTCAGTTGAATTATCTGTTTTGGTGCTCCCAGAACTCCAAAAAATTGTTTAGTGCAATTATCTGTGTTGGTGCTCCCTGAACCCAAAAATATTTTTAGTGGAATTTTTTGTTTTGGTGCTCCCTGAACCCAAAAAAAGTGTTTTTAACGTGGTGTCTGTCTGTCAGTATGTATACACGACCAGAGAGGACACTATTGGTCCGATTTTCATGAAATTTGGTATGTAGGTACTAAACCCTAATATCTCCAGGCGTTTTTTCATTTTTTTGAATTTTTAATTTTCAAGGGTAATTTACCCCTAAAAACCCATAAAAAACGACAAAAATGCAAATTTCTCAAAAACGGCTTTAACGATTTTGATCAAATTTTCAGTATTTATAGTGCTTAAGATGCCAAACAAAATGACACCACCCGCTTTTATCAAAACTTCGGCGTTTTATAATTATGGGGAAATGTTAAAAAATAAACAACTTTATGTTGTCAATCTAGCATCGCGGCGACGGCCGCACGGGGTAGCACAACGGTAGCGAGCACGGCAAGTAATTCAAAGGTCGCGCGATCGAATCCCGCCTGGGACAATAATTTTTTTATACGATTGACGTAGGTAGAATATTATTTTTTTGTTTTGTTCTAAAAAGTAATAAATAAAATGATTAAAAACAAATTATTTTGACTACAGTAAGTTGGGAGAAAGTTTGTGTCAGTTAACTGATACCGTTTATTAATATAAAGGCAAACTTAACGCGTACAATTACGTTTAATTTTATCACTATTTAAAAATATTACAAGCGAAGTGGTACCTATAAAAAAATGCTCAAATAATATTTTCAAAAACAAGTAATAAAAGAAAAAAATCTGCATTATATTTCACCACAACTAACCACATCTACTTTCCAGATTTTCCATCTTATAATTATCAAAAACCGTATTTACACTTTTAATTTAACCCTCCAGATAGTCAATTAAAAGAACTCTTAAATAACAAATTAATTTCAATTCTTGTATTTCAACCGAAGTTTAAACAGTACGTTACTGTAAATAGAATTCAGAAAGTCCACCATACAGAACGAGTGCGAACTAAAGTTTACAAGCCGAACATGAACGCATTTTCTGAAATGTTTTATCCAAGTTCATTTTTAAATGAAACGAATTACATCCGATATTACAGTCTATGAGAGATACACGGGGAATTTCTTGGGCGTAAGTTGGTTATCCTGCTGCCAGCGTGGGTTGGCGACGCCTACATGTGAACGCATGCCCTTGCGGCAATTTCGCCCCCGCCCCGTAGGCCCACGCAGCCCCTCCTCCCTCCCCCATGGACAACTTTCTACATCTTGATCCGAAATGTACAAATGTACAATGTACAAAATTGTATTAGGCTTGACAAATAAAATTGGTTTGAATATATGATATAGCCTAGGTTTTCAAATCGAATATGTTTTCGTCTATGGAATTATTATTTTATATTTATAATGAACAGTAAAGGGGGATGGACTGAATAATACAGGACAAATTTATATTAAAAATAATACGATAACATAATCTTAATAATCGTTCCTAAAACTACTGTTTTTAAGTATATGGATGTATACAAGATATTTATAATTAATTGTGACAAGCAAAAAATCCTAATAAGCTGTTACATCGCCTGGAATTCAAGAGCATTCAATTCATTATAAAAAAATTACTAAATAGTTATAATAACAAGATGTTTTGTTATGTTTTAAAGTTAAATTACGCCTTTACATCTGAACCCGCATTAAATTCTCACATATGTAATATGCTATATTAAAGCAGGCGATTAGACCTGTAAATTATGATTCAAGAATGCGATCGGAACTTGACGTTACATTTTGTGGAGTAAAACTTAAAGTAGGCGAACATAATTTATTTTAAATGAAAAAACATATCTCGCAAATGTAACTAATATAAGGATTTTTATTTAAGGTGACTTCAGAAATAAGGGACTAAGCTCTGGAAACCTGAAATGCAATATATTGTACAAAAATACGTAGGAAACCATCTCACAAGTACACGAAAACCCAGTTCCATCGGAAATACCACAACTTTCAATTCTTAGAACTGGTTGTTTACAGATAAAATCCCGATTCGATTTGCTCCGTGGCCACAGAATCCCTACATAACTTGAAGGTGGTTTTAATGAAGTCTTGAGAGAAGAGGTGAGGAAAGGGAAAAAAAGTTAAAATCTTCAGCATATTTTTTTATAAAAAGTCTCAATTTGAGAAGATTTTATGGAAATTATTTGAGATTTACAATCTATATTCTATTCATATATAAATTTAACGAGTTTAAATGAATAAAAGATAGCGCCAGTTAGAATTAAACAGTTTTGTAAGTTATCAACGATCTAATATTCATAAAAATGCGTAACAATATAAAAATATTTGTTTCGGAAAAACAAAAATATATTTAAAACAAATAAACTTTTTGAAATCGGATAAACTATAATTAATTTGTTTATTGTTAAATACGTATTTGTTATATAATAAATTATATGAGATCTATTCAAAGTGGTCTAGACTTCAGACCTCTAGTGAATGGTAGAAAAATGGAATGTTTTCAAGACGCATAGTACACCCACAAATTGCCATATTATCTGGATGAATAGTAAATTGTAATCAGCTGTCGAGGGACCTTGCATACTGTTAGTTCAATGTGACACAAGGTCAAATAATAAACAAATATGAATGAAAAGGGGCATAAGCGATATGTTCCACTTAACTCGGCGAGTGAGTTGTCATTGAAACAGATAAACACTAAAGAGAGAAATATCGTCGTTAATGCGATGTTCCTTGTTTAGATACGTAATTAGAGACGTTTCAGTAATTACGAAAATATAATTGGGTATTAAATAGTCGTTTCGAAGACTTGCAGTAGTAACAACGGTTTTTATTAAGCCAGGGCGAATTTGGAGAACTGCAAAACTAATCAATTTTTGTTTTCTGTATAACGAAATTTAGACTTGAAAATCGGAATTCAAATGAAAATGTTCTTTTCCCCATTTCTTAATAAATTAGCAGTTGAAACATTTAAGTTATGGAGTACAAATTCATTTGAGAAATTTTTGAAAAGAGTAATACAATTGTTTATTATTTATTCGAATTTCAGTAATTTGCTAAGTAAAAATATTTAATAAGCAGGCCTATAATTATTTTTAAAGTTTAGGTAACTATGAATAGTTTGCTAAACACATTAAGCTCAGCTCTCTGAATTCAAAAGGGCGAAGTTTGGCAACAAATTTCAATTTTAAATAACCTAACCATTCCTTCACTTTTAAGCATATTTTTGTGTTATTTTCGTCAAAAAACGGAAGCTGTATTTTTTTTCTTAAAGTAAAATAGATTGTGGTTGTTGATTGCTAAGGTTTTTGCAATATCTCTTTTTGCAACTGATTAAAAAATTAATAAAGTTTACTATTTTCTACTATTTATATCATACGTTTATGAAAAGAATAAAACAGTTTTTGAAAATGTATTCAGCAATTAATATCCGCATATGACAGTACTTCAAAATGAAACAAAATTTTTAAATTTATTCCACGAATTAAAGGAAAAAACATTCTGTAGCATTGCTCTCGTGGGAATCAGATTCAATATGGCGGACAGGGTATCCTCCCCTTAAAACGAGATTAATTTTCTATCCATTTAGATTTGTTCTAAACTTAAACTAGAAGCAACTATTGAGTTATGAAAATGTTAAAATTTGGTAAAAAAAAACAATATGTGCCGAAGTATTTCACTTTTACAACCATCTTAAACAGTAAAATAGAATCAACCGACATTTATTTATGTCAGATATCCTATTGTTCACATATTTTTCTCTTGTAGTGGGGCCACAGATAACGAAGGTCAGTTTTGTAAAGTAGATTAGGTTATATGAAACAAAAAGTCTAAGTCTATTATTACAACAGAGTATTTCATTAAGCTAGTTTAACTGTCACAGTGAATGTTTTGTGGACCTTACATTTTCAGCATGCAGATTAATACTTGTCTTTTTCTTATATAAAACATTAAAAATAAAAATATATTTAATACAACGTGTTGAATCATTTAAACAATTTTAAATTCCATTTTGTAACCTAACTAGTTAGTATTTATGCATACCTCGAGAGTTTACCAACAAACATTTTAGGTTCTGTGCAATAGATCAAAACATTACATACTATCAAACGTGAACTCGATCCTCTGTTCTACCTTACAATAATAGAAGAATTAAGTCTAATATTTATTTAATATTAAGTACCTACAAACAAATGTTAGGTTTATTTTTAATAATCACAAGCTTGCTTAATCGTTTGCTTAAATAATATTTGTATTCAGAAAAGGAAATTTAACAATACCTTGATTATAAACATTGGTTCAATCGATTACTTTAATATTTAATATTATTCCAACTTAAAAACAGGAAATCCATAGCAATACTAGAAGTGAGCAAAGGTTCAATCTCCCACTTTCGTAATTAAACAAGGAATAACCTATTAAAAATATGGAAAATAGACATGGTCAATCGTCTACTTTATTATTAAACTTAATATATTTATAGGCATGTACGTTATTTTATAAATCAGCAAAAACGTTTCTTTAAAATAAAGAATAAACTTTGAAAATCTCAATAAAAAGTAGGAGAGGTGAGAGGTACACATCCTTCAATATAATATTCTTTAAGTAATTTTAACTGCTTTAAAATGTCGAGTTTCTTTTTGAAGTAGAGGAGTTTATTGAAAATCTCAATAAAAAGTAGGAGAGGTACACATACTTCAATATAATATTCTTTAAGTAATTTTAACTGCTTTAAAACGTCGAGTTTTTTTTTTAAAGTAGAGGAGTTTGTTGAAAATCTCAATAAAAAGTAGGAGAGGTACTCATACTTCAATTTAATATTCTTTAAGTAATTTTAACTGCTTTAAAATGTAGAGTTTCTTTTTGAAGTAGGCCTAGAAGAGTTTATCGAAAATCTCAATAAAAAGTAGGAGAGGTACTCATACTTCAATTTAATATTCTTTAAGTAATTTTAACTGCTTTAAAATGTAGAGATTCTTTTTGAAGTAGAAGAGTTTAACGAAAATCTCAATAAAAAGTAGGAGAGGTACTCATACTTCAATTTAATATTCTTTAAGTAATTTTAACTGCTTTAAAACGTCGAGTTTTTTTTTTTAAGTAGAGGAGTTTATTGAAAATCTCAATAAAAGTAGGCGAGGTACACCTACTTCAATTTAATATTCTTTAAGTAATTTTAATTGCTTTAAAATGTCGAGTTTTTTTTTAAGTAGAGGAGTTTATTGAAAATCTCAATAAAAAGTAGGAGAGGTACACCTACTTCAATTTAATATTCTTTAAGTAATTTTAACTGCTTTAAAATGTCGAGTTTCTTTTAAAGTAGAGGAGTTTATTGAAAATCTCAATAAAAAGTAGGAGAGGTACACCTACTTCAATTTAATATTCTTTAAGTAATTTTAACTGCTTTAAAATGTCGAGTTTCTTTTAAAGTAGAGGAGTTTTTTGAAAATCTCAATAAAAAGTACGCGAGGTACACCTACTTCAATTTAATATTCTTTATATTAAGTAATTTTAACTGCTTTAAAATGTCGAGTTTCTTTTAAAGTAGAGGAGTTTATTGAAAATCTCAATAAAAAGTAGGAGAGGTACACATACTTCAATTTAATATTCTTT
>JAGFPH010002458.1:99631-116235 GCA_018207615.1 Philaenus spumarius | reverse complement strand
GATTCATCTATATTGTTAGATTTCATTTCCTGTAGGAATAATATTAGACGATTGGACTGATTTCCACTTTTTAAGAATATTATGGAAGTAGGGGATCGAGCAATTAATTGATTCATCTATATTGTTAGATTTCAAGGAATAATATCAAGTAGGCATTTTGCATTGTTTATTGCAGATATTGCTTGTGTTTGGTGGATTAAAAACAATAAATTATTCAGTTCCAACAACTATTACAACAAAAATAAAAAAAACAAATTGTTCAGTGATGAAGTTGTGATTTTTGAAAGTACATAATTGTGACTTTCATCATTGCAAAAATCGAATTTCCTTCCAGACATTAAGACTTCTTAAGAGTGTTTTCCTTTTGAAAACTCCACACTATCGTTTTTAAAAACTACTAAAAACGTAGAAAGTGTAGCCTACTTAGTAAACTATGAATCTTTGAGAAGGTGTTTTGTTTTAATAGTAACAATAAATTTGTTAATATGAAATCCGTTCCAAAAATTGCATTTAATTAATGTTACTAACTTATATATGTTTACAAAACGACCACTATTATATTCAAATAACATTTTTTATATCAATGGTTGAATGGTTTACCTTTTTTAAATCCTGTGACAAAAAGTTGTTTTAAATATCTGTAACAAAGGATCAATAAACATTTTCTATCAGAATTGTAAGTTCATAATTTTATGCCAAATACTTGAGCTTACTAATTTAAAAAAATATATAAATATACGTTCTCTGCAAAGATTTTATAGGGCCTATTATTATTTTTATTCATTCTGAAGTTAATGTCTTGTTTCTGGAGAGAAAAAACACAATTTCCCCCGAAATATTTATGAATTTTAGCTTTCGAATCTGCTCCCAAAATGTGATGTTCAACTTTGAATTAGGCCTAACCTTTTTTGTAAGAATAATATTGAACTTGATAGCAAAAACTGTTGGTACTTTTTGTTTATTGCTAGATGATTAAAGTAGGTGATCATTGTTGGTATTTTGTATATATTGGTAGACGATTAAAGTAGGTAATCATTGTTGGTATTTTGTATATATTGGTAGACGATTAAAGTAGGTGACCATTGTTGGTATTTTATGTATATTGGTAGATGATTAAAGTAGGTGACCATTGTTGGTACTTTGTGTATATTGGTAGATGATTAAAGTAGGTGACCATTGTTGGTATTTTGTGTATATTGCTAGATGATTAAAGCAGGTGATCACTTTTGCAATTTTGTGTATACTGCTAGATACATTTTGTGTATATTGCTAGTAATAAAATAGGTGATCGAACCGATCTTGATTTCTGATAATTCTAGAAGTAGGCCTAGATGTAAATATACAAGGTATTGTAAAACTTCTTATTCAGTATCTTAAACCTTAATTGGTTATTATTTTATTGTACCAAATTGAATACCAAGAGATATCAATTTGTTTTCAAGATTACCCGATTAGTATATACATTAATTTCACCCTACAAATTAATACAGTTACAAAATACATTTCCAACCGTTAGGCTATAAATTATTTAAAATGCTACTCTGGTTGTACAAATAGACACAGATGTTAGCTGAACCCGGTTTCATAGAAATCTGTACACAAAGCATACGATTGTAGTCTGCTATCACAAGTTGGGGGTGGGGGGGATAGAAAGAAGTTGTTCATGATCTTACAACTGCACTGGAGATAGTTACTATGTAAGAGTGTTTGTAACACATTCAGCATTCTTGGAAAAACGGTTTAAAATTTAAATCCAATTTGTATGTGGGCTTAGTTAAAAGGATGAAAACAAAATAAAAAGAAAAATGTCCTTCATGAACGTACAACCGAATTGAGTATATTTGCTTCATAAGCATCCGTAGTTTTCTTGGAAGAATGGGATTTAAAATTTAAATCGAATCTGTGTGTG
The DNA here is from genome assembly GCA_018207615.1 of Philaenus spumarius. Taxonomy (NCBI): domain Eukaryota; kingdom Metazoa; phylum Arthropoda; class Insecta; order Hemiptera; family Aphrophoridae; genus Philaenus; species Philaenus spumarius. The sequence continues at coordinate 114,326 of JAGFPH010002458.1, read as the reverse complement.
TACTTAGTTAAAACTACATGGAAAGAAAGAAGTCCTTCATAAACGTACAACTGAAATGAGTACTATATTTGCTATGTAAGAATCCTTAGTTTTCTTGGAAGAGTGGGTTTTAAAATTTAAATCCAACTTTTATGTGGGCTTAGCTAAAAGATGTAGGCTTAGCTAAAAGGAATAACGACAAGATTAATACTATATAACATAAGCAATTTGAATTTAAATCCAATTTGTTTACGTTTGATAGATTTAAATAAAAACAATATATAAAATATTGATAAAATCGTTGATTTTGTTTAAAAGAAGTAAGTTTAGCCTTTCATACCAATTTAAAAAAATGTTTGTCTTTACATATTTTGAAATCTGGTAACTTTTGAAATATTTATCTAAAGTCATAAAATTACTTTTGTTAAATTAACCGTAAGTATAATTGAAAATAGGAAAATTTAACCGGGAATCAAAGAGACAATGTCGCTTACAATGATTAAAAAAACAACAAATTATTATGTTGAATATTATAAACTAAAAAATATAGTACATTTCAGAAAAAATAAAATAATGGAAACAGCATGGGTCCTAGAACAGATCCTAGTGGAACTCCTTAAACAATAGTTAAAACCTATAAATGAACTTAATATGATAGGAAACTACAATATTTGGAAATTACAATTACAGGAGCAGCTATACAAAATGGCCGCCTATGGTACCAGCGGTTAAAAATAAGAAAACTAAACCGGGAAACAAAGGGACAGAGTCGTTTTATGATAAAACCTAATAATTATAATTAATATAGGCCTATATTGATTATTACTAATTTAAATATTTGGTACATTTCAGAAAAAATAAAATAATGAAAACAGCTTCGGTCCTAGAACAGATCCCAGTGCGACTCCTTGAACAGCAATAGTTAAAAATTATATTTAATCAACGCAATATGAAAGGAAACTACAATGTTTCGAAATTACACGACCAACTATACAAAAATGGCCGCCAAAGACCAGCTGTTAACTTAAAAGAGCTAAAATCCACTAAACATAACAGGCGGAAAAAAAATCGGTTCAAAAACCGGCAGTTCCGGCGAAGGACGAAGCCCCCCTACTATGATGAATGCGTACATGTGTGTGTGTAAAACATATGCAACAATATTGCAACACCGGCTAGGCCTGGGCTTACTGCAATCTGAAAAGATTTCCTCATCGACTTCTCGCGGGAGAATTCCATCCGTGTGAAAACACTTTCGCAGAATTTAATGGAATTGTTTGGGCTAGTTTCTGTTAAGAGACTTGAATGTTTACAATTTTAATGACGGAAGAAAAGAAAGGTTCAAAAATAGGGTTTATTGTACTTTTCCGTTCCTATTTGATGGAATAAATTTAAAAAAATCTGTTTAGCTTATTTTCTAAGTAAATTGTTAAGTAGCACAAAAGCTATGATACGTTGCCATACACTCATTCTGAGAAACAGAATGGGACTCAAGCGGGAACAATGTAGGACACCAGTATATTTCACAACTTCATCTCGGCATACTATACTTGTAAGATTTACTGAAGGCAAAATTAGAGGTTGGAAGCTTTTCTAAATTCAAAGCAATAATGCATCAAGTGATTTGGTAGAAGTTGTACATCGCACTCCTAACTGCGTAATGTTAGATGGATTACGGAACTTTTTGTACCTAAAATAAGTGTACGCACATCTTATTTCTAACACAACGGGTCAAATAAAACCAAGTCGACGGACGTCCGACAAATAAAAAGTCAAAGCACAGTAGAAAGAAATTGTTTAAACAAACGTTGGAGTCAAACAAAACAAAATGGCTACCGAGGCAAGCAAACTGTATTTACATTATGCAGGCAGACCCTCTCTGCAGTAAATCACTAATATTTATACAAGATTATCTCACGACTTCCGGTTTACAATAGGCACTTCCGGTGCCGTTTAGAAAGATGCTGCGAATTGTTTGTCCGGCCTTGGCTACGCAAATAGAATGTTTCATTCGGTCCAGGGAAAAATTTTTAAGATTAGTATTGTAATTAGGAGATTTTGCCTAATTAGAGATTTACAACAACAAATGCGTATAATCAGTTGGAACGGGGTTTCTCGGAAAAGACTGTATTAGGCGTTGGATTATTCCCAATTATAATCATCGATTACTCACGAGTATTAAGACGTCAATTTAAAGGACACGGAATAAGTTTTAAAGTGAAATTTTTTACTGACATTAGGTAAAAATTTACGTTTATTTCACAACAAAAATTGGCGAATAAACCATTTGATATGAATTCCGACATAGCGAAGCATAGATCAATGGGCGTAAATTTACTATGCGACCCTCGGCTGATATTTTTGGAGTGGTAATCGACCCTCGGCTGATATTTTTGCAGTACTATTCGACCCTCGGCTGATATTTTTGGAGTACTATTCGACCCTAGGCTGATATTTTTGCAATATTATTCGACCCTAGGTTGATATTTTTGCAATACTATTCGACCCTAGGCTGATATTTTTGCTGACGACGACTTAAAGACTTGTGACTAAAGATTATAAGTTAGAACTTCGGGCTATTTTTTGTTCTCGTATTCCTGTTGGAGTAGGGTCGTACAGTAACTTCGCGCCTATCAATGTAACCTACTTGCCATACTATTCGACCCTCGGCTGATTTTTTTGCAGACGCCGACCTAAAGAATATGACTAAACTAAAGACTGTGACTAAAGACCATAAGTTAGAACTTCAGGATATATTTTTTGATTCTTTCTTTTTGAGAAAACGCACAAAAAAATGATTGTAAAATATTCTGAAATTTTGATACTATTAATTCAGGAGCAAAACCCTGTGGAAAAGTTTTTCAACACTATGTGTGCTGGTAATCCAGTTGAGATAGGCTAGAGAATTTAAAAAGAGTTTGGCCTGTTATGAATAATTGTCAAAACTACAGATTTGTTTAAGGCTCTTCTTTACCTTGAAGAAAACTCCCGAGTGTACAGTATGATTTCAATGCAAAAGGCCTGACTCAAGCCGCAAAATCGTTGAAACATGCATTCGTAATACCGTGTTTCGGATTCTATTTATAAATTAATAATCTGGGAAACTACTTTAAGTTATAAAGAAGGCTTTATATTTTTTACGTGTTACCTTAAAATATGGAAATTATTGCTTAAAACTCCCAAAAAATGCGTTACAAATAATCGATTTTTACTCATTTAAACTGTCGATTAAAAGGAGTTGCCGACGATTTCTTTCAATTATGAGGTATAAGACAAAAGCACAAAGCCTTTAAGAACAATTTAAGATGTTTCACAACTTTTTAGGTTGAAAAACGGCGTCCGAAAGACGGTAATACGAAGTGTATATTTTTGCTGTTTTACGCAAGGTATAGAAGACCCTTAAGAATTTCCACTAATATAAGAAATACACACACTTGTTCTACAAACATGACAAATATTATTGCAAAGGTTCGAAATTGATACAACGTTTATTATCACCCAGATCATGTATTTAACCAAACTACGTAGATTATCGTGGAACTCTGTCCTTTGGTCTAGCAACACAGGAAGTTCAAATGGTCATAACGTTTCCTGTTTTTTCTGTGGTTTCCGGTTAGATAGTTGTTAGAACACACTTGTGTTCAAATTATGTAAAAACAGGTTGTTTAATTTACTTATCAGATAGTAATTTTCAATCTACAATGTATTAAAGGGAAACAGCATTGGTATAGGAAAAGATCATTGTGGGACAACATTTGTTGGATTCCTATTTTCTCTTCCAGGATTTAAAAGGGCTAGGATACAATTATTAAAGAATTAACTCTATTTAACAACATCACTCGATATCGTGTTTTTAAATTTGAATGTTTATTAGTATATAAGTGGGAAGTTGTGTATTTCTTAACATACTATTTCAATCCATAAAGAATTTAAAAAAGCATAATAAAGTCATCAACTAGCTAAATAAGGAAAACTAAACGTCGATATTAAACAAAAACTTAACTTTAATTAATATTCGTTTTGATGAGCGCTCATATCTCAAAAGTAGAAAGTCTAGGGCTAACATTCCAGCCTATTAATATATAAAAACAAATCTTGAAAGTGCGCGAGTACGTAACTTTCAAAATTAGGGAAATATGAAAAATAAGCGTGAAATGTTCACATGAAATGTGTAGTGCGACTTTTTCTAGGTTTGAAACCGACTTCGCCGTTGCCTAGAATCGCTACGGTTGCTAGTTTCGATGGACTAGCCTACGTCACGCTATTTCTGCTGTATTGACCAAATTTATCAAACTGAATGGTGTTCTTTGAATTACGTGGCAAATTGAGCCAAACGTCCCTTACATGCTGCGCCTAGTTCGGGTCGAATTTAGAATATAATTACTATAGATTCAAACACTATGTGGGCGGGTTGACGAACTGTGTAGAAACAAACGCAATTGCGTTTGAAAATGTTGAAATTTAATTAATGTTAGGGCTTCTGGTATTTTGATTGCATAGTTTAAACACAATTGCGTTTCAAAATGTTAAAATTTTATTAATGTTAGGACTTCTAGTATTTTGATTTAATAGTTTTCAGTTAGGTTTCCAAGTGTGAAATAATATAAGAAAATTAAAAATTACTATTAGCCTACTACTTTAAGGCCTATAATTTAATTTTTGAATTTAACTTACATTCAAATAGCTAACAGTAGTCTCCAAATTTGATTGGTTGTCCAGAAGGTAATCCATTTTATTAGCCTAACCACAAATCTAGTAAAACGATCAAGAATCACTTAGCACTACACAATATTCCACTGTTATATTAAAGTAAAAAAAAACACACAATCACTCTTATCACTCAGTCTTATTCAAGTTGTACTTTCTCTCCTTTGGTACACGAAAAAGCACAACAAAATTATAAAAAAATACCACTATTAAAATCACTTTTAACAGTACGACAATTAAAATCGATCGATTCGATTAAATGTTAATAAAAAAAACTCAACTTTTCGATCCGTCCTCAAACCGAACGGCCCAGCATTCATCATACGACTGAACCGAACAATTCCTTTTTTTGTCAAACGTTCCACTTCGATTGGTTGCGCACCGGTCGACTGCGCAGCGTGCACGGCTCTGCTCTCTAGCGGCGATCGCTACAAACTATGTTTTTATGAATGGAACACCGAGTTATGGTGGGGGCAGCCCATTGAGTGCGAGCGAGAGAGTTCGATCGGTATTGTAACGAGAGAGACAAAGACGGAAATAGGTTTCAGAATGAATGAACGACAAACGCGTGGGACGAAGTCGGGGGAAAGTAGTCACAAACCCATTTTGTTTTATACCGCTTTGACGAGGCTTTACTAATTAATGGGAAGGAGGTAGGTTGGGTCATGTCGATCGATAAAATGCATTATTTCACCGCATCGTCCGTAGTTCGGTAATTTACAAATTACGAAAATACCATCTTCAGTTTTACCACAAGTAAAGTATAATTCAGTTTTCAATATTTTATGAACCTTTCTCATAAAACTTTTGTTTCAAGTAGCCTATCTACATATTGCTTAAAATAACAACACCACATATATTCAACAATATTATATTAGTTTTTTTTTAAATAAATGTAGGCCTACGTTCTTTTTAAATTGAATAAAAATAACTGAACGACAAATGATTATAAGTGTTTGGGTAACAATATATAGTTCCAATGTGTAGAACCCTCTGTATCACTTTCGCATTTCAATAGGCTACTGTCTACGAAAAAATGTTTTACCAGGTTTAAAAACATTCTGAACTCTTTTAAATTTCCAGGAATCCTGAATAAAAACAATATTTTTTTACTTTGAAGAGGAAATTTCGGGAATTTTGTATATTGTAGAGAAAATTTGTCTTCTACGTACAAGAAAAACATACTTTCTATAACGTTTCTTTACTATGTATTCATAAACGAAATCTACTTTATTTAGAAAATATTGTAGGTTCAAACCTTTATTTTCGTAAATCTTTTTATAAATTATTTCAAAGTAGTCTATAGACTATAACTGAGCAAACGAAATTCATAGTTTTATCTACTCCGATACATTTAGATTTGTAAATTTGTCATTTATTGCAGGCATTAAAAGAGAGCGTGATGAGGAATGTCTTTAAAAAGAATATTGATTATGTTTCTGAAATATCTGAAAACTATCGTAATTTTTTATTCTTCCTGAATATGAGTATTTACAAGACGTTTTTACTTAAACTTATAAAACATGTTAATCGATAATTTAATTTATCGATTTAAGTATTTAAACGTGGTTAAATTTAAAGACGTTACTACTGTATTTCATACGGGATCTCACGAAAGCCAGAAGAAATACGTGGCAATAGTGCGACGCAGACAACCGACATAACTTTTCAAAATTCAGGTCAAGCCTTCGGACAAATTCACGACGGACGGACAAAAACGATCCGACAAGAAAAGGAAGGACTTTACAATGTACGTAACGGAAATAGGCGATTTATCTGACAAAAAGAAATTCTAAGAAAAGTCAACCTTATGAATGAATGAAAAGCAATAGGCTATTTGCGATGCGATGTAGGGAGGGCAGGAAGTTGCCCCCCTCCGACTCGTTTCCGTCCCCTCCCGTGCCTACGCAGTCTTCCATCTGCTCCGCTCTCCGGCCCGACTCTCGGCTGGAAGCGAATTATTTAGACAACATTCTCAAATATTCTAAACATGACTTGATTGAAGCTTCGCTGAAATAGTTTCACAGCGATCGGTTCACTTTAAAAGATCTTGTTGGGTAAGGTAACATAGGTTCGTAATGATGCGCTTACGGTTTTGACTTTTAACAACATTTAAATAATCTCCAAAGCTATCAAGATGTTTTAATAAATAGTTTATCAAATTTACTGTAAATAAACGGTACCAGGAACTGGCACATACTTTCTCACAAACATATTTAAATTATTAAACAGATTCACTGTGACTTCATAACTATTGTAGGAGAGGTGATTTATTAAAGTTGGAGATTAACTAATAAATATTATTATTATTATCTAGAGAGAAAACTATTCGATGGATTTCGGACAAATTTGCACCAAACACGTCAATTATGCCTGTAACAGATGCAAAAAAAAGGTTTCGAAAATTTTTGAAAAACAACCCCTATTATGGCCAAAAACCCCCAAAAAATCAGTTATTATTATTATTAGCTAAACGAAAACTTTTAGAAAGATGCGGTTTTTTTGCATATGGTAGGGTACATTAAAGGCTACAAATAAGCCAAATTTTATCAAAATCGTTAAAGCCGTTTTTTTTTTTATAAAAAGAATAATAACTGATTTCAAAACTGTTTTTCGTGCACCTACAGGCCTATTTGACATGTCTGGAGCAAATTTGTTTGAAATCGATCGAATAGTTTTCGCTCTAGCTTTGTATATGCCTACATACAGACAGACATTTTGTAAAAACCTCTTTTTTGGACTCAGGAGGTGTCCCAAAACGGATATTTCCACAAAAATCTTAACATCGATTTTTTTTTGCGATCACTATACTTTCTCTATACTATAGTATAGTGAGGGATTTTTACTATCTAGTTAAGCTCACTTCATACAATTTTCGGTTGCAGTTCTGCTGAAAAAGAATGAATGTAGTTCTACCTTGGGTAATTTGTGTGCAGGCCTACTTAACCAAATTTTAAGTAATTTGTACAAAACGTGATATTTACCTCGAAACATTTACTGACTTATTATCGACATTTTTCATAATGTAACTTACTAGGGGAAACCCCTGTGTGCTCCGCACGCCAACCCATTTAGAACCTTCTATAGACAAAAAACAAAATGTGCAGAATAATTTCCTACATTAATTTGTTTAGATAAAAACCTAAAAAAGTTACTTCTTGTCCAAAAACATGCTTCCGGTTGTTGGATTTTGTTTTGCTAACAAACTCGTCCGAACGACTTATGACAACCAACGCGTGTACCAAATCAGCCTTAAGGGGGCGCTACCCTGTCCGCCATATTGAATCTGATTCCCATAAGAGCAATGCTACAGAATAAGTCATTTTTTCCCGTTAATTCGTGGAATAAATTTAAAAATTTGGTTTCATTTTGAAGTAGTGTCATATGCGGATGTTGATTGCTGAATACATTTTCAAAAACCGTTTTATTGTTTTCATAAACATATGATATAAATAGTAAAAAATAGTAAACTTTATTAATTTTTTACTCTGTTGCAAAAAGAGATATTGCAAAAACCCTAAGCAATCAACAACCACAATCTATTTTACTTTAAGAAGAAAAAAATACAGCTTTCGTTTTTCAACAAAAACAACACAAAATATGCTTAATAGTGAATGTATGTATTGGTTATTTAATATTGCAATTGGTACCCAACTTCGTCGTTGTGAATGTAGGGAGCCGAGCCTTAAAATGCGGCCAGTAGAGTACGAACACATATAGGCCTATAATTTTTAACAACAGCTAAAAATATATTCTGGAAACCATGATAGGTGCTGATTTACTACTCCCGACCTTAGGTCTTACCTAAGAGTCACTGCAATAGCCCATTTTTCCTACGGGAATTCGCTAAAAGCAAGATTGGGTTGAGTTAAAAAATCTGGGTTTTTTGTTGGTTTTGTGATCGTTTTGAGTAGTTTTTGGGTGTTTTAGGGCATACGCTCGAATGTATACATGTTTAACACGTAAATGTAAGTGGTTTATATTTTATTTTTGCATGCATAATTAATTATTACGATTTACGTCTGTGAAGAGAACTCTTTATATGTTTAGTTTACTAGTTTATTTTGTATATGATGTTTCAGTCTTCATTCTATTGTATTGTTGTAGTACCAGACTTTGTTCCGTTTACCAAAAGTAGGGGTAGGCTAACAGTCGATTACATTTGCCACTATGCAATTTGGAACAGCGTAGAACTGTTCCCGCTGTTATTCCGAGAGCCTAGAGTGGAATATCGTTTTATAATAGTTTTATATGGTTTTTAGCCTGTTTATTTATTTTGATTTTCTCCGTTAAAAGGAACTTGTAAAACCTGTAAGAGATAAGTATCCTCACCGACGAAGTTGCCATCGATTATTTCTCCTAATTTTGTTAAAGCTATCTTCTTGAAATTTGGAATAGCGACTGAACTTGCTCACGCCTAGACCGAAATGTATTGTTATTTGGTTATGAAAGAAGTATGACAGTACAGTACTTCAAAATGAAACCAAATTTTTAAATTTATTCCACGAATTAACAGAAAAAATGACTTATTCTGTAGCATTGCTCTCATGGGAATGAGATTCAATATGGCGGACAGGGTAGCGCCTCCTAAAGTCGGCCGATTAACATGGTACAAACACACAATTGTTTGTATTATGGTAAATAACGATACAGTATCGAGTTTTTTTTTCTAAAAAAATTATTATTTATTACATATTTAAATATGAACTTCTCTAGTACATTTTTGTGGCTTTATTGTTGTAAACCATATTAGTAATGTTAATTCAAATAAGAAAGTTTATAATGCTAGTACAGCTCAAAGTTGGCCAAATGTAATCAAATTTGGTATCAAAATTATCAGGAAAGTATCATGAAACGAAATATGATATCGTTTTTCATTTTTACTTAAAATAAAATACAGAATAGAAATTTTATACTAGAGTGTCCTACAGGTTCACTCAGGCGGCATTAATAAGGGTCAGTTTTATGACGGTTGAGACCGACCCTAATTACCCACCCTCCTTGCCTCAACTTAACCTGAGACGGGCTATAGTAAACTAACTACATAAAAATTCTCTTCATAGACATGAATCGTAATAATTAATTATGTATGCACAAATAATATATAAAACCATTTACAAGTGTTAAACATAATATACAGTAGAGTCAATCTTGGGAGTGTGTCGTGTGTCTGAGAGGTAAAACCATAAGAAAGTAAGACGGGAGATGTAACTTTCTTAGTTAAATGTAATTTGTGAACCTAGTTTTCGTGGAATCGGTTGTACCGCCAAGGCAGTTTCGGGGAGAAATAGAAGGGAACATACTTCAGGTCAGACACATTTCTAGTCTGAGGATACTGTACATTCAAGAATATGCTATAAAACACCCAAAAACCATCTAAAACTACTCAAAACCAACAAACAACCCAAAGATTTTTTAACTGAACCCAATCTTGAATGTTTTTAGCGAGTTCCTAAAGGAAAGACGGGCTACTATTTCAGTGACTCTTGTGGTAAGAACTAAGGTCGGAAGTAGTAAATAAGCACTGACCATGGTCCCCAGAACACGTTTTGGGGTGTCATTAAAAATTATATATGTGTTCGCACTCTGATGGCCGCATTTAACGTCCAATTTGGTATTGGTTGTTTAAGTCGCTCGGACGAGTTTGTTAGCAAAAAAAAAAAAAAAAAAAACCCGGAAGCATGTTTTTTGACCGGAAGTAACTTTTTAGTTTTTTATCTAAAAAAAATAAATGTAGGACGTTATTCTGCACATTTTGTTTGTCTTTTTACTCGACCTTATAGCTCACTTGGTTTCCACAAAATCGATCAAAACGGAAAATATTTTACGTAAGGGATTTTACCGTGGGGTAGCTCCTCAGGCCGAGTTTTTACGCTGCGAGCGAAGCGAAGCAGCCCATAACGCGAAGGTCGGTTTGCAAACTCGCAAACAAATTTTACCAATATATTTTGTACACAAGGCGCTAGCTATTGAGCGCCTTCTTGACTGGACTTATTTCCCAAATAGTTGGTTGATACCCTAAAATAAATAAACTTAATTTTAGAAATTCGTCCAACTGACGTCAGCGGATCAGCTGCGTGATCGAATTATTATACTTTCCGGCAATGGGTACCAAAGCCTGCACAACCACAGTCAATTATTTATTAAATATCGCAGTTCTACGACTGGGTACTAATCATGAGATTATATGAAGCACGCCGTTGTGTCAGTAGAATTTACGTAAAAAAATCTTTCTGCCAGACAGCGAGGGAATCGAACGAACAGAATATTGTCCAATAACAACAAAAACTAGGTTTTAGAGTGAATTGTTGTATAATAATAATATTTATTTTATATTATGATTCTCAGAACTAGCTCACAAAAAACAGTACAACCTGTTATTTAAAAGTTCCGTTATATCACTCGATTCGATCAAACCCCCCTTTCAGTTCTACAGGAAATTACGTTTTTAGTTCACGTGGGAAGTAGTTGGTGGTAATACTTGTACTTCGCTCGTATTTTAGATGATTTCAACACATAAGTGCATTAAAGCTGGCGGAGTCTTGTACTTCACTTGTCGCGGTTTAACGACTAATAAATAATCGATTTATAGACGGAGATAACGACTGGTGATTTCATTCGATCGATGTCAATGGGTTAACAGTTATTGGAAAACAATTTTTGAAAGCAACGAGAGTTCTTGGGTCGCGAAGAAGAACACGGTGATAGTTGTTTCGGTGGTCAAATAAGTAGGAGAAAACCAGCAAAATTTAATACTTAGTTTTGTAATTGTAAGTAGAGTAATTATACAGAGAAAAGTTTATATAGGCCCGATCGGATTCGCAAAAGCTGCGCGTCCATACAATAGGTCTCTTTTTTAATTTACTAAAAAAATTTTTGGAGTAAATAAAATATAAAGTTCAGATGTGTAACTATATCTTTCAAATGTACCAAAATTAAGGCTCAAAATTTTTTCGTGTACTTTCAAAATGGCGGCCGTTTAATATGATTAATACTAAATATCTTCTTATTAGACCAGGCAAACTAGTACGATTTCGACGCGAATAAATAAATTTTTGCCTACAACTCCGATTTGGATGCAGTTCTCTGCATCGTGTTCAGAAAAATACCAGGAAAAATGTCTAGATATGACCAATTTCGGGAGAGAGCGGAAATGCATCGCGGATGCATGAAGTGCATCTAAACGCGTATAATTTTGTTGAAACATCTAAAAATGGACGAAAAACCGCGAAAATCGGTACTCGAGGGTTTTTGGGACCGTTGATATCATTTCTGACCATGTGAAATTCCCCCGATTCACCGGGAGGGGGGAAATGATACTTTGTCCGAACAAAGTGCGCTCTAATTTAGTAGCCAAATTCATGATGTGTTCACCTACTGGCCGTAAAATCGCTTACAGTTGTCACAATTGTACCCTACCGTGTTTGGACTCATTTTCCGAGGAATAATATTCAGAGTTCAGAAATTAGAGTAAAAATTAAGTAAAGTTAACGGTTAGAAAAATTCGATTTTGTAGCACAAGGGCTAGTTGGTGATTAATAAGAGAACCATTAAGCAGGTAGGCCGTGTGAGTGTGCCTGCGCGTGTGGGAGCGAGGGGCGATTTTATGACTTAGAACTCACGTCTGTTCGGACAATGTATAGTAAAGTTATAGCGACTTATAAATTTTATCTCGGGGGTTTTTAGGGGCGCTTATTTGATTTCTGACCACGCAATGATTTCCCGCGCTGCACTACAGGCTGCGACCCAGCATGTGGGTGCAGGAAGCATAACGTTTCCTGCACAATTTCTTGTGAGAATTGTCTAGGCACTGCTCAAACGCATCAGGCGACGAAAGTGAGGAAGAAGTCGACGATGATAATGGTGGCTTATAAACAACTAGCTGACCCGTACGGCGTTGCCCGTGGTGGTTCGTATTTTCAGTCTTTTTAACGTAATTGTATTCTTTTTAAGTGTTCAGTCAGTGAGTGGTATTTGGCTTTTATATATATAGATCTTAAATAATAAAAGCACTATTGTCATAATAATAAAAGATCTAAAATTACGATTTTAGTAACTTTGATCCTCCCCAAACACCTCCTAAAATTTCGAAATTTTGCATACCCTTTCTTAGTGAGCACCTAGAGGAAGCTGCATACCAAATTTAATTCCAATCCGTTCGGTAGTTTTGAAGAAATCGTGATTTAATAACTTTGATCCCCCCAAACCCCCCTAAAATTTCGAATTTTTTGAAACCCTTTCTTAGCGAGCGCCTACGGCCCTAGAGGAAGTTACATACCAAATTGCATTCCAATCTGTTCGATAATTTTGGAGAAATCGTGATTTAGTAATTTTTACCCCCCAAACCCCCTAAAATTTCCAATTTTTAAAAACCCTTTTTTAGTGACACTTATGGCTCTAGAGGAATCTACATACCAAATTTCATTCCAATCCGTTTGGTAGTTTTTGAGAAATCGTGATGAGTGAGTCAGTGAGTGGTATTTCGCTTTTATATAACATATAGATTTTGAAAAACAAGAATTGTGAATATGAGAATGTTTTATTTTATAAATTACATATGTTTGTATTTACTATTCCAGATTTTTGTTACTAGTAAGTAGCCTACAAAACAAACAGAATTTTTGGAAAATTTATTCTTTTTCCTTACTTTGTAAATTTATAATGTCTTCTCCTTTTCATAAAAGATTATGCATACTCCCCCCCCCCCAGAACACCCAGGCCCCGCATGGCATTCGCATGGTCACAATTGAAATCAGCGACCCCAAAACCTCCACGAGAGGAAATTTTCAAGTCTCTATCGTAACTTTACGAATTTCATCCCCCCCTCCCCCGGTTCACCGGAGGCATTTCGCATAGTCACAAATGAGATAAGAGCCCCCAAAAACTCCCGCGTAACGATTTTCGCGGGTTTTCATACACTTTTAAAAGGTTCCAAAAAAAATATGCACTTTATGCATACTTTTTACTCCGCGATGTATTTCCCCTTTCTCCCGAAACTGGTCATATGCAGACTTTTTCCGGGCATTTTTCTGAACACGATGCAAAAAAAACTGCATTAAAATCGGAGGTGTAGGCAAAAATGTTTATTTTTCAGTACTTTGCCCGGACTTTACAGTGAACAAGCAGAGGTAGCCGCGGCATCGCTAGCAGATATGAATGAAAGAAATGTAGGGTCAATATTGAGAGTTCACAGGACCAAAAACGGATAGCGAGGTTTGTCCAATACATGACCAGCTTTGCGCCAGAAGCGCAAACCACGATTTGCGCCGGTTTGAGGTGCATTCCACGTATTTGAGTACATTTTACACACCTTAGACGCAAATAATGGAAATGGAAATGTTGTGTTCTCTCCTGTAAGAGTAATACGTGATACGTTTTAGTGTTTATAGAACATTCTAGGCATATTCTGGAAGCTGATATTCAGAAACTTTCTGGCCACTTCGGTTCCCGACTGCTTCGCCGACTTCCCGTAAGAAGTCCGTTGACGCGACGCGTTTGCCACCCGTATCTCCGAACCCAACCACTGCAGTTACAAACCGAAACCTTCTTCATGGTTTGGGAGGGGGGGGGTCACTTATAGCGGTACGCACGGACACATTATATATATATATATTGGCTTACAGGTAGGTATTTTTATTAAATAACGGCAAAACAATTTTGATTCCTATTTTTAAGTTATTCAAAGTGAAATGTATATCAAAAGTGTGATAAATGTGTTGACGAAGTCTAGGATATTGAAAAGACTCACGTCACGTTAACCGAACAAAAGCCTAAAGTGCGGTAGTGTAATAAGAAAATCCAGGTGTGATTAAGACCACACGGCTGAAGTGTAAACTTCTATGGCGATATTCTGATTTATACTTCAAAAGTATAGAAAATATTGAATTAAAAGACAATTCATGAAATGAGGAAGCACGATGTCCATTTCAGAGATATTACAAAGTAAAATGTTTTATCACAAGCTACGAAATAAGGAAGCGCAATGTCTATTTCAGAGGTATTACCAAGTAAA
>JAGFPH010002458.1:475-27654 GCA_018207615.1 Philaenus spumarius | reverse complement strand
GTAAAATAGATTGTGAGTGTTGATTGCTAACATTTTTTGCAATATCTCTTTTTGCAACTGAATAAAAAATTAATAAAGTTTACTATTTATTACTATTTATATCATACGTTTATGAAAACAATAAAACGGTTTTTGAAAATGTATTAAGCAATCAACGTCCGCATATGACAGGACTTCAAAAGGAAACCAAATTTTTTAATTTATTCCACGAATTAACGGAAAAATTACTCATTCTGTAGCATTGCTCTTCTGGGAATCAGATTCAATATGGCGGACAGGGTATCCCCCTTAATTTGTATTTGATAGTCTATATCGTAAGAGCCCATGAATGATCTATATTGAGTGACTGACTGGTTTACGGGTTAGCCTATATATTTGGAATTATTTTGTTAGAATTAATTGACCCTATTCTTCTTTTCGGATAGACTTCTTCCGATGCAATAGACGAGGCTCCAATTTTATCCTAGGAAATTAAACTCGGTCTCTATTCAAAATAAGCGTAGATACAATTTGTGTAACTTTTCTTTAAGTACATGAAATTTGATATAAAAAGTTTGGTTTATTTGTGAAAAAATAACTTTTGTTAACAAAAATTAAGATTTTTTTATTTTTAACGAACAAAAACATTGTTTAAATTTAGAAGAGACAGGTTGAGATAGTAGCCTTAGCATTATTATCATTCTTTTATACACCCTTGAAGGAAATTTTTTAATTCTAACTACAAAATCCGCCTCATATCTACATTTATGTTTGTATGTGGCGAAGAAACATAATTCATTACACTCAATATTATGTTTATGCATATTAAATTTTGTCTTTTATTTTAATTTCCCAAATATGTTTATTTCAGAAAGGAGTTCCGTATTTTATAAACAATTTTCAAGTACATTCGAAATATCAGGGAGTTAGGAATTCTATAGAAACTCAGGTCTTGGAAGACAATACGTGGATCTTTTAATCGCAGCTCCCTTTCTGAAAACGTAAGAGTTTTGCAAAATAGTTATTTTAAATTTTGTTAAAACACAACTACGAAGTAGTTCTTGATCTGTCTAAGATATTTTTGTCATAATTGATTTTATATTTTGATATTTTCACTTCTTTTCACATTTTTGATGTGAAATATTTGACAAAGTATTGTTTTTCACTTACCAAATAGGTGTTTTTTATTATCTACTAATATGCCACAAATAAGATTATATAATTATTGATATTAATTTATGTTTTATAAATATATCACGCAAAATTAAATTTAGTTAAACATAAAAACCTGTATAACTATGATTTGGACACAATATTTCTTCTGAAACGGTATCATTAGCTTATTTATTAATGATGCTAATTTTTCATTCAAAATTATCTGTTATATAAGCTACATTAATAAATTATAATAACCAAACGACATCTTTCGATAAATAAGACGTAGATAAAAACATTAAACGTTTGTGGGTGTGTAGTTCACAATTCCCGCGCTTTGCTCGAAGAATGGGTATCTTATGAAGGTCACCTTTCAATGAACTTTGTAACGCAAATAAAATTCAATATAATTATACTTGATCCGTTTAAAAATGTGCGAACAACGTGTATTTTTAAATAGATGTTTATTATTTTTAACACAGAATACAAACTATTTAGTACCAAGTAAAGTTATAAAATATAATATTTGAGTTTTAGTTATTGGAAGGCTTACATTGATAGCAGTCTTTGCTTTGTATGAATGAACCTATGTATTCAGTAACATTAGTAGAGGGGATGGCGTTGTGCGCATGCGCGCTATCCACTCCCTGCTAACTCCCGACAGAACAGAAGCGAAAATAACTTGTGCTGTTTAGATGTTCAGATTGTGATTTTTTAAACAAGAAATCGACGAAATAACCGACAAAATTAACAGTGAACGAATCGTTCGAAAATTACGATTCGATTAGTGCCGTTTGTGTGTTTATTTGTGTCGAATTGTTAGTGGTGAACTCGCTTTCAAGAACTGTTGAAAACGTTCAGTCATAGCCTAACATTGACTGGATCGTCTTTAAAACTCCTACACCAAAAACATGGCCGCTTCTACCAGCTGCGTTTCGTAGTTCCAGTTAAAAAACTAAAGTGTTTTAGCTTTAAAAATATCTGTGCTTGTTTGTTTTTAGGTTATGTTCGTTTAACCTTGTTTGCTGTATGAATGCAGTGCTGGTCCAGTCATGAATGAACATTTTCTGACATAACCTAAATTTCATTTACACTACAATCGTACTGTATTTGTTGTTTTTATTGTTTTTTAAAAGTTGTTTTTAAAATTCAATTTGTGTTCTTTTTGTAAGCAATCTAAATCTGTCCGGTAAAACGTTGAATATTTTTATAAAAATAATGAAAACGAAATCTTGTTATTTTTGTTCTTCTGTAAAACTGTCAAGAATATTTTGGTAAAGTGCCACAATTTATTTTCGGATAGAGTGAGATAGAAAACAAGCTAACTTTTCTCGGAATTACATTCGTCTCCAAAATTCGACCTCCTTTACAGCCCAATTTAATGTTGTTTTGATTGAGTCTGGGTTGTGAACAGTGTGTGCTTTTTTTATTTTGATTGAAACTTTTTTTGAATAACTGAAGTGCGTGTATATTATACAAATACCAAATTTGGATTTTCATGTTTCGTCAGAAGCAGTTCGCTGCAAAATATGCAGGTAAGATTTTTTATCTCTTTTACTGCATTTGTATGATTTAGAAAATTTATAAGTAAGTTACAGTAAAGATAGAGTATTTTTGCAGTAATGTAAACTTTGCCTTACAAATTAGATTTTAGACCCACCAAACCAATTTCGATAAATTAAAAGTTTAGCCTGTGATTGGTATTGCAATTAATTATATAGGCCTATGTTTAATCTGTAGAATTGAAATAACACTTGTGAATGTTTATAAATAAATAATGTAGGCCTACTTAGGCTACTATGATGAAACAAGTCAAAATAATTTTTCAATGTAGGCCTAGGCCTAATTGTTTCTAGATATTTTTAAAATAATGAAAACTGAATGTTTTCCTTTTGCAAACTCGCCACAAGCCTACCCATTTTTAGCACAAATTCAATTTAGAAACATGTCATAAATCAAATTCCCATTCAAGTGTGTTTTAGAAATAGAGCTAAGTTATAGTTAATCCGATGAGAAATGAGAACGATTTTTAAGAGTTTCCAGTACTTACTTAAAATGTATTGCTAAATTTTGCCTTATTCATAAAACATTAACGGAATCCCAACAGAAATCCCAAATAAAGAGGTTTTGTTTCTATAATTTCAACAAAATGATTCCTTAAAAATTGTAAAAATATAAGTTGTGTTGGTTATGGTAAATGCCTATGATTAAGCTAATCAGTTGGTTTGAAAAGCTCACTTTGATCAAACAATCCAATAAATTTCAATCTTTGTTTCTCTTATAAAGAGTAGGCTATACAATTGATTCTCATATAGTTGTAAATTAAAACTTATTACTTTAAGTGCTGCCATTTTTTCGACCATCATCACATTTCAGGCCTAGGCCTACTTTTTGATTTTAAGATGAATTGGTTATTGCTCTGATGAAAATTTCCGCTATTTGGGAGTGGTTTGAGAAAACTTTTGCTTACCATTTGAACAAATTACCAACATGGTTTTTAAATACCATAGTTTGAATTATATTGTTGTTGGTTCTGTATAAATTTCTTCTTGTAGGCTACAGTATTTTCTTAAAGTTCGACACACTTTGGCCCCTAGGATGTTTTCAGAGGAATAGTTGAACATACCTGCAACAAATTAATTAGATTTTTTCTATTGGAAAAATTGGTACTTATGCTATATTTGTTTGGGATTAGGATTTATGGGTCATGGAAAATAGACAGGCTAAAGTTTTTGTATTTATCAAGAAGTATCATAGAGAATTGAAATTAGTTTAGATCTAGGCATGTGATGCCTGTTGGAGTCTGGTTAGAACCAAAGAATAAAATTCAGTAATTCATTGGCTGCATAAAAAGCAACTGGAACAAACATTTAAAAAAGCATATCGAATGAGTATGATGATCTGTGTATTTACAAATGCCTACTACATGCTCAAATACATCTTCTATTTAAACTTGAATGAAGATTGACACTATCTTGTTATGAATGGCCTTCGTGTAAGATTACAAAATGAACAAGTTTATCAACTGATAATCAGAAATTGTTGCTGATACAATAAACTAAAAATGTGAAATTTGATTTTCTCTCAATTTGTAATTTCCGACTTTTACTTCAAAACAAACATTATGACATGTTTGTCTGTCTTCTCATCTGGTTCAAACATTAATTTGTCAAAGAAGATGTAAAAAAAAAGGTTCAACTAAGTAGCCTAATTAAATTCTGGCGAAATACGGTGTAGAAAAATCTTATTATAGACATTTAACTGAACTATAAATAAACATTTCAAAGCGTTGAAATATTATTTACAAATATTTCTTTGGTTTGTGAAAATCCTAAGAATAGGCCCCTATATCATAAAAATAAAAAAATGTAGGCCTATAAGTTTACTGGGCAAAGTTTTTGTTTGATGGATTAAGTTGCTTTATATTTTGGGGTAGGTAGCCTATATATATATGATTATAACTCTAGCTTTATCTCTACTAAATCAATCGATTATCCTTGACTTCTAAATGGCACACAGTAGACATGTTAAGAACAAAAACCCTGTTATAATATGTTTAAATAAGATTTAATTTATCTTAATTGATTAAGTGATTCAAAACAGTTTTCCTTAAAAAAAGTATCGTAGAGGCTATATTATTCCATGGCTGAAAAATCTGAAGCTAACATGTGCTGAAGCTAATTTTAGAGTGCTTTCTCCAAAAAGCTAGTGAAGTATACATTTTGTATAGACTATATAAGTTAGTTAGTGAAGAATAAAAATATATGTTTGTCTATTGTTTGCCATCAAGTCGGTTATCCTTGAATAGATACATTCAAATGAAGTGTTGACATTTTTTATCAGTCATTCAATATGGTCTGAAATTAGTTTCAAATTATAGTTAGTATTTTTATAACTTGATGGTAATTTCTAGAAATTCCAAATCTCATTTCTTTGCGATTTCAAAGCTTTGTTTCACAATAGGCCTGCAACTTAATGTTTGTGCTGTTGTTCAACGGATGTTACAACAAACTTGGTTTTAATTTCGGTGAATGAAATTGTCAACATAATCCTACTTTTGTGCCCGTCTGACATTTCAAATAAAATTCCGTGATCGCTTCTTCTGGCGATCTGAGGCGTTCTTGTTTATAAAACGAATTTCTGAATGGACTACGCTGCATAAAAACAAGTGATTGTTAAAAATGTTGTAGTAACCGTCTCGCAACGTCTACATATTTAACTAGATTGTAAATTTCGTTTATAGACATTGATTTGGGTCAATTGTATATGAATAGAAATCAAATTCTCCCATTTTCGTATTGTATAGTTTAAATAAAGTAAAATGAAGCTGTACTTTTCCGTTTCGTATTGCTCTGCACAGTAATTGCTCCGACTATCGAATAAACGCTGAAATCCTAGTGATAAGAGCGCAGGCGTCCTGTAACAACAGTAGGTGTGCGGGCGTACGTAGGTGTTAGGTGCGCTAGGCCTCGCCTCGCCTCGTCAGCCGGTATTAAATTAAAATACAGTCAGTTTTTATCCAACTACCACGTTCGGAAATAATTGCCGTCGAAGCTACGTGATAAGACCGAGCGGGGTTACCGCAACCGAGCTCGCTGATTTTTTTGCACAACTTCCTGTTGGGGAAAATAACGGCGCGTCTCGAGAGGTGGTGAGGCTGGGACGGATTCTTAGAAAAATCTGAAAGGCAGTAAAAAGATGCAGTAGCCTATTTAAATTTACTACTTCCTTAAACGATTTCGTCAGATCATGTTTAAATGTCTGTGTTATGCTCCTTATTAATTTTTAGTTTCTTTAGGCGATGCATATTTGGCAAAATATTTTCAAAATGCAGGTGCCTACCTTTTGGGGGTTCGGTTTCAGATAGGCCTAGGTTAACTATGCACCTGACCTAACTAAGTTTTGGTTTGTTAAACTGTAAAACAACGTTTAGTTAATAACTCAACCGAATTTCAGGTTAGAAATATGAGTATTATTTATACTTAGGAATGTAATTAATACCAGGTATATGCATAAAACGTGTTAAACTAAATGATTTACTTCACCGAAACAGAAATAAAATAAAATATCCCTTTTTTGAATAGTTGAAATATGCACTTTAAATTAAAGATTGAAAAGCTCCCGGACACAGTTTCTTATTATTGTGTCATATGTCTTAAGACGTAAAGTAAAAAGATCGTTCGACTTATAGTAGCCTCAATCTTGAAGTGTGTCTGAGGGGAGTAGGTAAAATTATAAGAAAGTGCGACGGGAGATGTAACTTTCTTAGTTATATGTAATTTGTGAACCTAGTTTTCGTGGAATCGGCTGTACCGCCAAGGCAGGTTTTGGGAGAAATAAAAGGGATGGCACACCCTTCAGGCCAGACACATTCCTAGTCTGAGGACACTGTAACTTATTTGAATAAACCTTATTACATTAACTATCTCAATCTGTAATTTATTAGTACTGCTCAGCTGTGAACTCAATTTCAGGATAATGTCAATGTTGGGATTTAGGTCTAAACATTTTCAATATTATTTCTAAGAATAAAACACAGAACTCAAATTTTCACAAAAATTCGTTAATTTGTCAAACGCGTTTCAACAAGAAGGTAGTCATCCTCAGTTACACTTTGAGCTACAGTTCCAGTTATTTATTCGTAGCTTCAATGTTACTGAAAATGGCGACTGTCCTTGAAACGCATTTCATAAATTAAATGTGCTCGGTGGTTTATTCTTAGGAATAAATTTTTCTCTTGAGTCAAGCTAAATATTAGATTCATATCTTTAGTATAAATAATACAATAATAATAATAATAATTCAGAATCTTGAATAAAACTTGGACACAGAATCTACCAACTATTATTTATTGTTTATTTACTCAAACAACACGTTTCAGGAACAATGTCGACCTCTTCATTGATCCACGATCTGCAATAATCAAACCATAGGCGCCAATTTATAGTTTTACGGTACTAATATCATAAAGAGGTAAAATTTGTTTGTTTGTATGTAGGGGCTAATCTCTGGAACTGCTGAACCAATTGAAACAATAGTTTTACTAATAAAACGCTACACTATCCCTGAATAACATGGGCTAGAATTAATTTTGATTTAAGGGTTGAAACAATAAATATTAATTGTTATACTTTCCTTAAGGGGGCGCTACCCTGTCCGCCATATTGAATCTGATTCCCATAAGAGCAATGCTGCAGAATAAGTCATTTTTCCCCGTTAATTCGTGGAATAAATTTAAAAATTTGGTTTCATTTTGAAGTACTGTTATATGCGGATGTTTATTGCTAAATACATTTTCAAAAACCGTTTTATTGTTTTCATAAACGCACGATGTAAATAGTAAACAATAGTAAACTTAATAAATATTTTACTCAGTTGCAAAAAGAGATATTGCAAAAAAACCTTAACAATCAACACCCACAATCTATTTTACTTTAAGAAAAAAATACAGCTTTCGTTTTTTGACCAAAAACAACACAAAAATATGCTTAATAGTGAAGGTATGTTTTGGTTATTTAACGTTGAAATTGGTACCTAACTTCGCCGTTTTGAATGTAGGGAGCTGAGCCTTAAAGCTAGAAAGCTGAAATTTTGAACATTTATTTTTTTAAAGACACATAGAAAAAGTAAACTAGATTTGCATTTTGTAGCTTGCTGCTAAGTGGTGAACATTTGATAACAACCCCTAAAGCAATAAAAATGAATTGTTTTTTCCTTAAAAGTTTGTGTGCTGAAATTTTTTACATTTATTTCTTACAAGATAGGCCTACATGGAAAACGTAAACTAGATTTGCATTTTGAAGCGTGCTACTAAGGGGCGAAAATGTGATAACAACCCTTAAAACAAACAAAATTTTTTTTATATTTTCCTTAAAATTAGTGAGCTGAAAATTTGTACATTAATTTTTTACATCATATGCTACATAGAAAAAATATCATGAATTTATATTTTGTTGTGAGCTGCTAAGAGGTGGAAATGTAGTAAACAAACCCTATACAAAAATGTTGATTGTTATACTTTCCTTAAAGCTCGAGAATAAACCCTTAATAAATTAAGGAATTTAAAAATAAGAAACCACTATGTTACATCCTAATTAAAAATAAATAAAACATATTGGAATTTAATAGTAGGCCTATTTATATAAAATAACCTGTTTGCATAATTTGCTTCGACACGAGTCACCGCGGGGGTTGGTGAGCGAAGCGAGTAAGGGGCAGAGCCCTCGAGTATGTATAATAATTATACACTTAAGTGTGGTTTTTTTTCTTAAGTGCGTTACGATTCCGTTTTCTTCTAAAAACGGAAGGGGAGGGATAGGTTGTTCGAACTGCCCGTTTTGTCATCCCGCAGTCTGTCAAGAAAAAAGATCGAGAGAACAAAAAAATTCCTTCGAGATAACGAAAACGGAGGAGAAAATCGGATGAAAGCTACCGGCAGGTGGTGCACTGGCCTAGCTGTATCTAATCCTTCCTTCTTTCTGACGGATCCGGTATCGTTTCACCGGATTGTTGCGGTAGCTTCCTTCCCGCAAAACGGATGAAAAACGTGAAGGAAACAAAACCTTACAATTCCAATGAACAGGCTAATAAGAATTAATGTGTTGTCAATGTCCGTTAACAAAAACACAATGGAACGGAAGGGGGAAAACGGATGGTGTAAGCCTACACTTACAGTTTGAATATTTTAGCTCGTGCATGACTGAAGATGGCGACATTGTCGAAACGCCTTGGAGTAAGTAAACGTGTATTAGTTGTGAAATTCTGCTTCACGTTTTATTCTGTCAAGCATAGGCCTACCGTCTCCCAAGTCAAGCTCAATATTTTTAAGGCTCGAGTCCCTAAATTTAAAACGGCGAAGTTGGCTACAGTTTCATTGCTAACCTAACTAAAAACGAAAGCTATATTTTTTTCTTAAAGAAAAATAGATTGTGGGTGATGATCGGTAAGGTTTTTATTTTTGAAACTGAGTAAAAAATTAATAATGTAAAAATTTATATTTTTATGTCATACGTTTATGAAAACAATACAACGGTTTTTGAAAATGTTTTCGGCAGTCAGCATCCGCATATGACAGTACTTCAAAACGAACCAAATTTTTAAATTTATTCCTCGAATTAACGGGAAAAAATACTTATTCTGTAGCATTGCTCTTACGGGAATCAGATAAAATATAGCGGACAGATTATTCTCTCCGCGATATATCTTTAGTATTAAATGTAATTTTGCAAAACATCAATATTAAATTTAATATTAATTATTTACGTAGGCTTAATATAATACCACTATCGTTAAAAATGCTGTTAAAAAAATTAGATCTATGATTTATTTAAAGCTACCGACGTCAGTATTGCTCTAAAAGTAAAATTTTGATTTGTTTTTAGGTTGTCATGTTACATATTAAATGAAAGCCCATACAACAAGCTTTAAAATTAGCGTTTAAACAACTCTCTAGCATCATCGGTTGTGAATCTACGAGCATTTTTGTGATCCAAAGATTGTCAAAATCGACTTTTTCTGCCATTTTCAAAAATCGATATTAAAAAAACTATTCCAGGGAAAAAAAAGATTTGTAATGTATTTAGTTGGTATAACTATATAATAACTATTATAATAGGCCTACAGTAAAAAAACATGTAAGTCTGAGACATAGGGGTTTTGGCCTCTGGTGATTTCACATGGAGCGACCCTTCACCAATAATTATTGTAGTTTTGATATTAAGTGTGCAATTATTGTACTGCAGTATATATTTTTTAAATTCATATGTCGATTTTTTTGCGCTCGTTTTGGAGATGTTACCGCTAAAGAACTATAAAAAAAATGCGCCTACTACGCATACTTCCTTGAAATTGGTTTTCTCCGACGGGTTTAATGACCGCAGTAGTTAGTAAAATTGTTTGTAAAGAAATTTTTAACGACCGCAAAAGCGTTATTGTATGATGTCAAGCGGAAGTCCACGAAGTGGTGAGCTAAGTATTGTTCTTGAAACAGATCCACTACTGTATCATCAAAATGTTGGTGCGACGTCATCAGGATTTCTCTCGGAATCGCTTCACGTTTCCGAGAATCTGTCTGTAGGTCGGACACGGTTCTTTTCGACAACATACACTGCCTCTGTTTGGATTTAAATATGTTCAGTACAATTTGCTACCGTTCGTCGTGTTCGGATATCGCTAAAATCTGCTGACGCTTCGTAGATAACTTTAAAACATAACATGTAGGCTACATGGTTTTTATTGAGGAAAGTTCTACGAATCGCTTCACGTTTCCGAGAATCTGTTGTAGGTCGGACACGGTTCTTTTCGACAACATACACTGCCTCTGTTTGGATTTAAATATGTTCAGTACAATTTGCTACCGTTCGTCGTGTTCAGATATCGCTGAAATCTGCTGACGCTTCGTAGATAACTTTAAAACATAACATAACATTGTAGGCTACTTGATTTTTATTGAGGACAGTTCTACGAATCGCTTCTACTAAATAAAAATAAAAATCAGCTTCTACAGCGGAATGTAGTAGTGAGTACGTACCACAATTTGTGATTTATGTGTGATGCAGATCGTATTGTTCGAAACTGCAACCTGTGTTCTAAATTATACAGGGTGATTTTTTGAAAACCGTCACCTCTATTTTTTTAAAAGACGGAATTAGATGTACAAATACTGTTTTCGGGGCAGTTATATTTTGATTTAAACCGGTTTAGGATTGAGAACCGCGCGTAGTCATAGCAACCGATGCACCCCGTGTTGCCGGATTTCCGTCTAAAGCTTATCTTTTGAAAGTCATTGCGAACAGGTGAATTGCGTATTCATTTTTAGGAGCTAGGGTGGCACCTTAATACCCTGTCCGCCATATTGAATCTGATTCCCATAACAGCAAAGCTTCCTGGCAAAGAATCTGGTTCCTACAATTATACTGTTATCGGCAACATACTGTGACTAAACAGTTTAGGTTAGTCCTCTAGTTTTTTTTTATTCTAATTATATCGAAACTTGAGTGTGCGTGACTGGAAAACTGCCCCCCCCCCCGATCTCTGACGTCAAAATGACGTAGGAACCTGCTTGGGGGAGTAGTTTTCCGGGGGGTAGTATTCCGGCGACCCATTTTCCCGTTAATTCGTAGAATAAATTTAAAAAATTTGGTTTTATTTTGTAGTACTGTCATACACATATGTGTGTTGCTGAATACATTTTCAAAAACCGTTTTGTGTTTTCATAAACGTATGATATAAATAGTAAAAAATAGTAAACTTTATTAATTTTTTACTCAGTTGCAAAAAGAGATATTACAAGAAACCTTAGCAATCAACGCTCACAATCTATTTTACTTTAAGAAAAAATTACAGCTATCGTTTTTTGACGAAAATTACACAAAAATATGCTTGAAAGGAAGGGTATGGTTAGGTTATTTTAACATTGAAATTGGTAGCCAACTTCGCCGTTTTGAATTTAGCTTTAAATAACCTGTTTAAAAATACCCAAACCACTATGAAAATCTCACAAATTTCGTCAATGGACACGGCCTGTGATGCTTCAGCTATCTCGAAATCAGTTTTGCAAATCTTGCCCCGTATTTTAAGCTCCAAAGGCGGTAAGTTTAAAAAAATCGCCGTATATATAAACAAGCGTTCGTGCCCGGTTTCGCTTGTGCACAAAATAAGGATTTCTTCCCAAGATTTTACAAGAAAATATGCATTTGGTCTTCCGTAATATAATCTAGTTTGTGCTGAATGCCGTGGTATCTCTAACAACCTAAGTTTAAGGAGCTTTGTCATTTTGTTTTAAATGTTTCATCAACTCAACGATGTTTTAGGTTAGGAATATGAACGTATTTTAAATCATGATTCAGTCTAAAACTAAAGGACCTCTAAGAAACCATTTAAATCAGGAGAGTAGAGTGACACGGTGGATAAACGAGCTCGTCAAATTTATTAGAAGTAAAATATCTAACTGACATACAATAAAGACGCTAAACTAATCATTATAGCCCATACAGGGTGTTTTAGAACTCTCAACCAATCCTTTTGGATATTGTTTCTGTCGCAAAGTCAATTCATAATATTGTTGTTAAAATGTCCCAAAATCCGAAGTCGCCATTTTGTTTTTTCATTTGTCAGTTATTATCTCAAAAACGGATTGGTTATAGTACGTTGAAAGTTTTCATGCTGTTTTATAACATAGGCCTAGTAACCGAACTACAAAAATAATCAAGTTTTTACTGTCGTCAAATTCTAAATGGCGGCAGTTTTAAATGTTTGATGTTAAAAATATGAATGTTTTTATTGTGTATTCAATAGGAATATTTCATGCAATTATTAATAAAAGTAAATGGAAATAAAAACTATTTATTTTAGAATTTTGTGTTATGCAGTTTTCAAGATATTACAGAAAATATTATTAAAAAAAAGCAATCCCATTTACCATCATCAAATGATTCATGTAGCTCGCCGTAGTTTACTGTTGTTACCGGAATAGGCCTATGCAGTAACTATTAAAATAAATATAGTTTAAAAAAACTAAAAAACACGCTTTTAGAGCATATCAAACTAAAATGTTGAAAATAATTTTTCAAATAAGCTTAAAACAATAATAAACGATAAATACTAGCATTATTGTAAAAAAAGCGTGGGGCGCTTTGTCCAACGCTTTTTTTACAATAATGCTAGTATTTATCGTTTATTATTGTTTTAAGCTTATTTGAAAAATTATTTTTAACTTTTTAGTTTGATATGCTCTAAAAGCGTGTTTTTTAGTTTTTTAAAACTATAGGCCTATTTATTTTTCACTTTTTAGTTCGATGTATTATAAAAGCGTGTTTTTTAGTTTTTTTAAACTATATTTATTTTTTAATTTTTAGTTCGATTAATTATTGGAAAAAAAATTTGGCCGTGGACGGGATTAGAACCCACGATCGGTGAGTCTGGGGATTGTCGTCAGCGACGACCCGCGCCTTAGACCGCTCGGCCAACGAACGAACTTGCGTAAGAGAGATATACTAACAGTAATAAGCCACTGGCTTTTAGTCCAAAGGAGAGTTACTTACAAACAAACATACAAACATACAAGTGAAGCTAATAAAAGCGTGTTAAAAAAGAAAGCAGTCGTGGGACTGCCGACAAAAGTGAAAACTGTCATGAATATAAATCGTTGGTTATATTGGTTCAATCCGAAATTTGATCATTATTTTTGTCTTGTCCCATTTAAAATTGAAATATAAATAATAATAAACGATACCAGGAACTGGCACATACTTTCTCACAAACATATTTAAGTTATTAAAAAGATTCATTGTGACTTCATAATTTTAGGTGGGGTAGGAGAGGTGACTTATTAAAGTAGGAGATTAACTAATAAATATTATTATTATTTTCTAGAAAGAAAACTAATCGAACGATTTCGAACAAATTTTCACCAAACACGTCAATTAGGCCTGTATGGATGCACGAAAAAAGGTTTTGAACATTTTTGAAAAACAATCCCCTTTTTGGCAAAAAAAATCCCAAAAAATCAGTTATTATTTTTTTATAAAAAACGGCTCTAACGATTTTGATAAAATTTGGCTTATTTGTAGCCTTTAATGTACCCTACCATATGCAAAAACCCGCATTTTTCTAAAAATTCTCGTTTAGCTAATCATAACAATAATAACTTATTTTTGGGGGTTTTTTGTCCATAAAGGTGGTTGTTTTTCCAAACTCCTTTTTTCGTGCATCTATACAGGCCTAATTGACGTGTTGGAGCGAATTTGTTCGAAATCGATCGAATAGTTTTCTCTCAAAATAATAATAATAATATTTATTAGTTAATCTCCTACTTTAATAAATCACCTCTCCTACCCCACCTACAATTATCAAGTTACAGTGAATCTGTTTAATAATTTAAATATGTTTGCGAGAAAGTATGCGCCAGTTCCTGGTACCGTTTATTTTTTATGTTTTACGGAGGTTTAAAGAAGGAAGGCCGTGGAGAGTGGATCCAGTCTAGTAAAAGTGGGCCCCTACACTCAATATTAAGTAGACCTACTTTTAAATCTAACTTTATAGACATATTATATTCCTGTGAAATTTGAACAATCAATAAAATGAATGTAAAGAAGCAAGTGAAAGAAATTTTAATAAATTCAAAAATACTTTTGCTTTTGTATATTATGCAAGAGCGAAGAACATTAAGTTTTGTTGAAATTTCAGTGCATGCACATTGCCCGTAGCAATTTTTAACAATGATGTAAATTGTGTTTTCTTCTCGTCTTCTTGTATACCCATCCATTAAAATCTCTCAGTTGTAAACTTATTTAATCGCGGGTTTTTAAGTAGGCGAACAGGTTGCGTAGCTTTCGAATCAGTGTAGTTTGTTTTTGGGGCAGCATTTTTAGCCTGCGCTATAGAGTATTATAAAAGTAAGAGTTTGTATGTTGGATTTGTACGATGCAATTGAAAAACGGCTCATTTGATTTTGATGAAAAATTTACTATAATAAAAACAGCTTAATCGATGTGTTTCGGACACATTAATCGGGTAAGCTTACTTTTAGAAATATTACCTGAGAAACTAAACTTAGAAATATATGTATCCAAAATGTATAACCTCAAATATCCAAAACCAAAAATTAACTGAAACTCCTCTCGGTTGACCGAATTTCTATTGCTATTACTTAAAAGTGATTGCAATTTAATTTAATTTAGTTTCATTAAGTTATCAGAAGAAAATCTGTTTAAAACAATGTCGTTCCAGTGGTCCCAAGTTCAATTGTCAGCTTGGAGGAAACCGTAGTACCTTCAGGTTGTCACGAAATTTTCAGTTTTTAGTCTGTATCATAGTGGTGTTGTCGAAACCAAACAACAACGTGGCCGGAGATTACTCCGACGACCTTGTTTGTTATCAGTTATTTGTCAAGTGATAAGGCCGTTCTTTGTGGTATTATTCTAATAAAGTTGCGGCATATCCGGTGCCTTGTACACTCATTACAGAAGGGAAATTCGGATCGGTAGAAATGTTTAGTTGTGGCGATTCCTGCGGTCGGGGAAACGAAAAATAGCCAGGTGAAATTGTTTCATGTCATCGAGGGGACTTCAAATACAAGAACAGAGGGGACTTTCTTTGCTCCCCGCGTTGAAACAGTTTTGGTTTTCATAATAACATCTCCAATAGTTAGTCTATGTTAAAAGTCTAAAAACTCGCCTATTTTAAAGTTACCAAGTAAGGTCATGTATACTAATATTATAAAGAGGTAAAGTTTTTGTTTTGTTTTTTGTATGTAGGGGGTAATCTCTGGCACTACTAAACCGATTGAAAAAATAGTTTTACTAATAAA
The DNA here is from genome assembly GCA_018207615.1 of Philaenus spumarius. Classification (NCBI taxonomy): domain Eukaryota; kingdom Metazoa; phylum Arthropoda; class Insecta; order Hemiptera; family Aphrophoridae; genus Philaenus; species Philaenus spumarius. Next base: position 12,212 of record JAGFPH010002458.1, on the reverse strand, counting down.
AAGCTACACTATCCCTGAGTAACATAGGCTATAATTCGTTTCGATAAAAACCTTTTTTATTTCAATATTTGTAAATTTAGTCGGAAAAAATTCTTAGGTTAGGCCTAGAATGATAAACCAACACATATATTTACATTTATTACCATAGCAACCAATTGAATAAAATAACAGATAATATAGCTGTTTGCTCATATATTTCCATTAACAGCTGATTTCAAAATTTGAAGCAATTATTTTTGTATTTCTAGCTTTTAGGTTAGGGTTTTAAAGTGTAGACCTGAGCCTTGCTGGTTCTTTTAACCATTATTATAACTGCTGTTATAAAATATAAGAAATAATTTAATTTGAACATTTAACATTATTTACCATCTTAGTTTTGAGGTTATTATTAATCCCACACCTTTATTGTAAATAAAACATACCATATGTTTTTCTAAGGTTCCATTGGGGGTTGGCGTGCGGAGCACGCAGGGGTCTCCCCTAGTTTGAGATAGAAATCAATAAAATTTGAGATGGTTCTTTTAAATAAACTGTTATTACGATGAGGCCTGCATAAACTATTAGCTATGCACCAATAAACGGTAAAAATTCCGTTTTCCGCCAGTTTCTTACTCATAACTCCTGAACGAACATAAACATTACAAATCATGTTTTGAGGAGTATTTAATATCTATGAGTACATTTCACATTATTGCATACTGTTTTGATATATGTTCAACTGTTAAACCAGCGTATACAGTAAATTAAAACACATACGTTTTTGTCAAAATGTTAAGCTTTTGATCCAAATCAGCTGTTTTATTTACAATGGTCACGTTCGTTCGCCAAACCCGTAATTTTTACACTTCTTACATTTTAAAATAGAAACAATAAATATTTTCGTGATAAAAAGTAGCCTAGATTAATCTCTGAAAAGTCTTCTACATGCAGATGAAAGTTTCGTCAAAATTGGTTCAGTCATTCCGGAGATTAGCCTGGACAAACCGAAAAAAAGTAAATGTGTGCGGTCGTGGGACCCCCATCAGGAACGGAGTTCATTACGCCTTTTCTTCGATTCTTTTACAAGCCTTAACGGCAACATACACACATAATTTTAATCTTTCAATTGCCGTTTATTATCAGGTTGTTTTTTATACAAATATTTACTGTTTCCATACGTTTAATGTTATTATAATAAAGGTGTAGAATTAATTATAACATCAAAGCTAATATGGTAAACACAGTTAAATGTCCATTTATTGTAAATACATTCAATAAACATAAAATGTTGGTTCATCCGTCTAGGCTTAATCTAAATTCATTGTGCGAACGTTTAATTTATTTTACCAGCCTTAACGGCAACATACACACATAATTTTAATCTTACAATTACCGTTTATTATTAGACTAGCTGGCCCGACCCGGCTTTGCACGGATAGACAAATCAACCTAATACTAATAATTAGCCCAAGTGTTTTAGTTCATTGTAAAAAAAAAAAAGTTCATTGTAGGCCTAACCTAAAAATTTAATTATATTTAGTTTTTGATCCAAATCAGTTGTTGATCAAAATCAGCTGTTTTAAGCTTTTCATACGAACAGCTGTTTTTTGTGCCCCTGATAAAATCAAAAGAAATCTTTCTTCTTCTTCCTTAAGATTGACTTTCCATAAGATTAACATTGAAGCTTTGAGGGCCACTGGGGCGTAGCCCTAATGTCCTAGGACTTCGGTAAATGGCCTAAAACCTTCCCAGGGTTAACCTGTGTTACTATGCAAAATTTCAAAGCAATCGGATGGACGGTTTGGGAACGCATAAAGGACAAACGTACAAACAGACGGACATACATTGAATTATATATATATAGATTATTTTTTATACAAATATTTACTGTTTCCATATGTTTAATGTTATTATAATAAAGGTGTAGGATTAATTATAATATCAAAGCTAAGATGGTAAACACAGTTAAATATCCATTTATTGTGAATACATTCAATAAACATAAAATGTTGGTTCATCCGTCTAGGCCTAACCTAAAATTATTGTGTGTGTGTTTAATTTATTTGATTTGTTTTAACGAAAACATACATACAACAATTTTAGGTTAGGCCTAGACTTAAAATTACTTTCTAGGCCTCATAAGTTATAATCTGTCAGTTGTAGCTCATGTATCACTGAGGATGACGACTTTGTCGTTGAAACGCGTTTGATAATTAAACCTATGTGAGTGAGAATAATGTTATTTTTATTTATTTTTTAAATATAAATTCCTTTTCACCCGTCGAGCTCAAAGCGTATTTTATAATTTCTAGGCCTAACCTAAAATTTCAGCGCTTGACGATAATATCTGAACTATGCCGGATGGTATCGATCGTCTCTTAATGCAAATTGATAAACCAAAACACATGTTTCTTGAGTGTATTTACATTCATTGCCATAGCAACCAATTTGGTAACGCTTTTTTCGTTACTCGTATATTATTTTTGTCATTGCCATAGCAACCAATTTGGTAACGCTTTTTTCGTTACTCGTATATTATTTTTGTCATTGCCTTAGCAACCAATTTAGTAACGCTTTTTTCGTTACTCCTATATTATTTTTGTCATTGCCATAGCAACCAATTAATAACACTTTTTTCGTTACGCATTACATTTTCTATTTGCTAACTCCTACCGCAACCCGCGTTAAAAAACTTCCTTCAAATAAATAAAAAAGGATGTTTAGGTAAGTGTGAGAAAACATGTGAGCTAAATCACAGACAGACATTTCAATTGTATTTATACGTAGCCTATATACTGTAGATACAAACTCTGAACATCTCCAATCAGCTGGCCAATGTATTATAAATTAATGTTTTTAACTTTCACTTTTTCGAATAATACTAAAGATGTATTAGTAACGAAATTATGCAATTATCTTGTTTATTAAATACTAGCTGACCCGTACGGCGTTGCCCGTGGTGGTTGGTATGTTCAGTCTTTTTAACGTAATTGTATTCTTTTTTTTTCTTAAGTGTTCAGTCAGTGAGTGGTATTTGACTTATATATATATATTGCAACGGATAAACCTTATGCAATGCGTGAAAAATTGAGTTTTGTTGTAAAACTGCAAAAATCAAGATTTCATAGCAGGAGTTGAGGTTCACCCTATACTTAACTAGATTAGAATACGACAAGTCCCGGCCAACTGTACTGTGTCAACAGAGATGGACTTTTGTCCAGGAACTTGTTTCAAGTTGCCTGAAAGACTTAGAAAAATTAGTTATTTTTATACAGGAATAAGGTGTTAAATAAAAGTATAAAATTGATGAATTTTATGGGTAAATGTGAAACACGGGAGGTGGAAACATTGTTCATGGAAGTCACAATTTTGTAAAATAAAAAATGTTAAAGTTATAAAGAGTTAAAGTTATAGGAAATTCTCAAATTTCATCAAAATTAAATGAAAAAGATATTTTTGAAAAGCGTAAGAAAAATTGTATAAAAAATGTTAAATAACAAATTAAGGAATTTTTTATATTTTAAAAGTTAGAGATAATTGTTAAAGTTTGAAGGTGAAAAAGCACCATAAAAAATGAAAAAGGGAAAATGAAAAAGTAAACAAGTTGTAAAGAAGTAAAAATTTTATAAGATAAAAAGTTTATAAATTGTTAATTAATTAAAATAATAGGTGAGAAAGTTCAGACCTATATTTTGCTAAGAATAGAATGAAAAAGGTGGTAAAAATAATAACCTAGTGTTAAGAAGGTAGTAAGGGTATAAAGTTGTAAATCTCAATCGAAAGTATCAATTTTAAAGTTAAAATTCAAATTCAAAAGTAAATGTTAAATTTGGCAAATTTTGCAAGTCCCAAAAACAGAAGAAAAATCTTCGGACAGAATGGAAATTTTGGCTAGTATATCATAAAATAATAACCAACATAGAAGAAAAAAGAAAAAAGATTTTCCTTCAAAACCAGAAAAGTTTTCGTGAGGAAAAACCGCGGAATACGCGAGGCAGCGCCATAAGCGAACCAAACGTAGTACGACCATCACTCAAGTTTGAGAAGAAAGGAAAATGTATCAGGAATACGATTACGAAAACCGCAAGTTCATAAAAGCAGTTAAACGAAAACTACGAGGAAAATACGTAAGACAATAGGAGAAAATGTTAGGAGGGGAGATCTAGATTAGCTGATGGCAAGGCCTAACGAAGAAGTAGTGGGGGTAGTACCAACCTAAAACTTAAAGAAATCAATGCAAGTTGCATGGCAAGATATCGAACAAGGAATAGAAAAATAAGAAAGGCAGTTGGTACTCGGAAGGCGGCAAAGGAGGCTATATAAGCGGAGTACAGCGGGAGCCGCGCATCTATCTAACGATCTATCGCTCATCTGGAATCTGGAATCGCTCTCTCTTTGAGGTTTTTCTTTAGATCGACGTTGTTAGACGGATCTGCGATGTTATAGTAACGTACTTAGAAGCAGTGTTTTATAAAGACAGCAGTAAGACATGTGTCAATCAAACAGTGAACATTTTAATTAATTATAATATTATGCGATATAATATTTCAAGTAACATTTTTCATTAAAATTTAATCAAACGTAAATACGAGTTATATGAACAAAGACAGTGTAAAATCAGTTAGTATTACAGACAGTGAAAAAACGATTGAACAGTTTGAGTGAATTACGCTATAGTTAATTATATAGCGGGTGCGTCAAAAAATCTATAAATGACGTAGTCTACAAGAATCACAGGACTGATGTAATGACAATAACTGGAACCACACATGGACTTTGAAGGACTACTGGAATAAGAAGCGGAAACCAAATCAGGGAAGGCGTTAAACCAAATCAGGGAAAACGTTAGAAGACATCAGGGAAAGTCAAACCAGGAAAAGCTGAGACCACGAGAGACGTTCAACCGCACCAACGATAACCGGACTTCAGGGAAGCTGTATTTCAATCAACATTCTTGGGAAAGGTGTTCAGAGTCCAGGGTCGCAGTAATAAAAGGTCTGTCAGAAAAGTTACGATATCCCTTATTAAAATATTGCCTGAGTTAAATTTAAATAATTATTGATACTGGGTTGAGATAAAAAATTAGGTTTTTCAAAATATAAAATTATTAATCTTGTAAATTAAATATATAAAATCATTTTCATAATTAAATAATTAAATAATAAATATTAAAAAGGAAGGAATAATTAAGTATAAATGAATAATAAATGGTTCTACCTAAAAGAGTTAAAATTTATGTAAATAGTAAATTTAGTTTAAAATTTATGTTTTTGTAGTGGAAAGAACCACAGAGTATTTTGAGTTTTTATTGAATAAATTTTCTTTTGATTTCAATTAATATAATTAATTTACCTTGTTCAAGAGATTCCTATTATCTAAGTATCCTATATGATAAGTTGTTTTCAGTGTATGATCAATATTGAAGGGCGGAAACGCAAAGTTGGCATTTCCAACGAAATTTCACAAAGCACAAATAATTTAATTATTCTAGGTAAAGTTCCACTGTTCTCACTCCTCGGAGATTGTCAAATAAATATAATCTTAATTACTGAGCTGAGCAAATTTAAAGTTAATAGTAACTTGAATAACTGGAAGGAATTTAATAAAATATTTTTATTTAAGGTGACTATAGGCATAGTTATCTTAACCAGAGTTATATCACCTAGGCTATTAAAATTAATTTGCCTTAAACTTCCAGTAGGTGATATAATCTCTTTATTCTGTAACAAAGTAGGGAAATCCTACAGACAGACAAGCGTCGGGGCTACATTGCAGAGGTGGCTCCCGAACGTCATAAAAAAGGTCTGTCGTTGCAGGGTTGACGTCGCAACGTGGGGACAAAAGGAAAACAAACTTCCTCCCCCAGCGTCGTGCAACTCGTGCGTCGTTGCAGAGTTGGCGCCCACCGGTGTGGCTTGATTTAACGGAAGGTTAAATAAAGTCCAGAACTGACAGAATAAATTATTTGTGCTTATATGTATGTGTTATAATAAGAATTAAGTTAGATTGTGTAAACATACTAGTGAATTTGATCAACATTAAATATTTCCCGGGTTTGGTATTCCGCAGTTTAAGAGGGGGAGTAGGCCAAGCACCTTAGAAATAATTTGTCGCGGTAAAAACGTAAATAGAAAAAGGGGGTTTTCAAAAAAGTTAAGAAAAATAAAATAAAAGTAGTTAGGCTACGAATATTTTACTTTCGACAAATAAGGAAAAATTTCTAAGAGCAAAATGGCGAACAAAGAACTTAAAGAATTTATGGAGATGCTAAAAAAAGAGAAAGCGGAAGAAAAACAATTAAGAGAAAGAGAGAAAGCGGAAGAGATGGAAAGAAAAGAAGAATGGAGGCGGCTAAAAGAGGCTAAGATAGAAGAAGATAAAGCGAACGAAAGGAGGTTGCGAGAAGAAGAAAAAGCGAATGATAGGAGGCTGCGAGAAGAAGAGCAGAAACAATTATATACATTAATTTCAGGAAAATTGGAAGGAGTATCGCAGGAAATAAATGTAGAAAAAGAAAGGTGTTTAAGTCAACACAAACAGGTAGAAGAAAGGCTTGAGGATATTGTAGGCAGTATACAATTGTTAGAAGAATCTACCGGGGTAATTAAAAAGAAAACTGATGAAAATTTTAAATTAATTACAAATAGGGTAACGAAGGTAGAACAAAAAGTGTTAGAATTAGGGGGACAGCCAGGTATGGTTAGGAGCCTGGTAATGCCGAGATATGAGGGGGAGTGTAAAAAAATAGAATTTTGGGGAAATCCACACGAACGCCCTCAGCAATTTATAAGGGAGGTAGAAAATTTGATCGAGGAAACTAATCCATTTTTTAGCGATCAAGAAAAGTTAAAGTTTGCAGTGCGACAATTAAGGGGTTGTGCATTAGAATGGTGGCAAGTTATGCAAACAGAAAATATAGGGTACACAGGGTTTAAAGAATGTTTTTTAAAAAATTATTGGTCGTTACAGAAGCAAAAATTAATAAGAAATAAAATAGAATATGGGAGGTATAATGATAATAGTAATCTTACGCGAGCAGATTATTTTTGTAAATTAGTAAACAAGGCTAGAGATTTAGATCCACCGATTCCGGAGGGATATTTAGTGTTTACTATATTCCAGCATTTTAATGACCAGATTAGGTTAGCGGCAATGGGAAAGCATAGCGAGACGGTTAGAGAAGCCATACAATTTCTAAATAATATAGATATGATGGAGGAAGCGCGTAGGGGAAATAGGCCTACAGGAACGCCGAATAATAATAATAATAACAGGCAAAACCCCCAACCCTATCCGAAACCTAACCTGCAATCCTATTCGCAAAACCCAAGAAATACCATACACCCTAATAACCCAAGACCCGGTCCATCAAATCAAAATCCTAATTCAAAGCCGAAACAGGGAAACTAGGAAAAGAGGTTCTGAAAAATAGGCTTCGGAGTTTTAGGGCTGATGATATAACTAAAAATCAAATAAATAAAGTAAATAGAAGGGGCGAAAAAATAATTAAGAGGGAGTTAATTAAAAAACCGGAAAACACGGTAATTAAAAATGAAACGGCAGTATGTGTACAGAAACCCTTAAGTAATATACACTATGATATTCGCGAGGATTTGTTAGATAATGAAGGGGAGGAAATTATTAAAGATAAACCAATAGAGGAAATCCCGGCGATATTAGTGGAAATTGGTCATTTACAGGCTATTATGGAAATAGACACTGGATCTGAAATAACAGTTATGCAACAGGATTATTACGAGCAGCTGAAAGCGGAAGGAATACCAATAATGGAACTTCCAGTAGCAAACGTAGAAATAATTGGAGCGCTTAAAGGTAAAGTTCAAAAAGTACACCGCCAAATTATGTTAAAATATAAAGTTCAAAATAAAGAAATGGATTTAAAATTATTAATAGTGAAAGGGTTAAAATCCAGGATACTTATAGGGTGTGATGCATTGTATGAAATGCAGGCGAAAATAAATATGGAGAAAAGATTTATAAGGTGGTCATACGAAGGAATAATATATGAGTTACCATTTATAAATAAACAAACGGCAATAAGTCAAATTAAAGGGAAGTGTTTAAAGGTAAGGTGTGAAAATCAAATAAATAAGCAAATTAAAAAATCAATTAAGTTAAATGATAAAAGTAAAGGGAACTTTATCAATAATAAACAAGCAATTAACGTAAACAAAAGTGTAGAGAACGCGAAGGGGTTAATTAGCTTAAACGGATTAAATCAAGTAGCGGGAGAAACAAAAGCAGGAAGTAAAATGGCGCAGCAAGACGGGAAAACAACAGGATGTAGGGTTAAAACGTTAGGAGGCGTAGAAGGGTTGAAGAATGAGAGAAATTCACTTCAATGGAGATTAAGGGAAAAGGAAAGAAAGGGGTTCATCGCCAAAGGGTTCACAAAGGAAACCAGGGATGAAAAAGCGCGTATGAATAAAAATAAAACAAAATTTGATATAAGGGGGAATAATTATAACGTCGTTAACCGTAATCCAAAAATAAGTTGTAGTCAAAGCATAGTCCAAACAAAAACTTCACTAAAGCACTGTTACACCACGCGAAATAATCCAATTAATAATAGTATCAAACAAATATATAAAAATTATGCAAATCATTCAAACACTGATTATAATGAGATGCGTAAAAACCATAGCGATTTAGGCCGAAGGAACAAGTCAACTAAAGCTCGTTTTAAAAGCAACACGGATTCTATAAGAAATACTAACTGTAAAAAGGGTGCGTTTGTTAGAAAGCATACGAAGATAAAAGAAAATGTAGGCCTAATCTCGGAGACAGAGTGTCTAGCAAAAATGGAAAGGGAAAGTAATACGAGACCGTACCAAGGCCGATGTCGAGCGACTACGCAAACACAGCTGATAGGATGTAAACAGATCAAGCTAGGCGATTCAGAATGTCATGCTACGATACTTAATACAACGGAAGAGGGGATTTTACAGGAGTTAATTGAGAAATATAAGTCGATATTTTCAGAACGGCCTGGCTTATCAAAATTATATGAACATGAATTAAAGTTGGAAAAAACTGAAACTTTTGTAAATAGAAATTACCCCATCCCAATGAATTATAGAAAAAAAGTTAGGGAGGAACTGGACCAGATGCTGGAAAACAATATTATAGAGCGATCTAGGACACCTTATATAAACCCAATGGTGACTGTTGTGAAGCCGGACGGATCGATACGATTGTGTATGGATGCCAGGAAACTAAACAAAATTATAACTCCAGATTTTGAAAGTGCACCGCCTATAGATGATATCTTAAGGAAAGGACGGCGGAAAAAATACATAAGTAAAATTGATTTAACTTCGAGTTTCTGGCAAATACCGCTCAAACCAGAATCAAGAAAATACACAGGATTTTTGTTTGATAACAAAGTTTATAATTTTAAAGTGGTACCGTACGGCCTTCAGAACTCTTTATCTGCCTTGATAAGAACTGTAGATATTACGTTAGGTAAGGAAATAGAAGAGTTTACGTTAAATTATGTCGACGATTTGCTATGTTTGTCTGAGACGTTCGAAGAACATATACAGCATCTAGAACAAATATTTCAGAAATTCAAGGAAGGAGGCTTAACCATAAATCCTAAGAAGACAGTTTTCTGTCAGGAAGTAGTAAAGTTTTTGGGTTTTATATTCACACCAGAAGGAGTTAGCACTGATCCGGAAAAATTAACAACCATAAGAGATTTTCCAGAACCACGTACAGTAAAACAGCTACAATCGTTTCTGGGGTTTGTTAATTATTATTCGAGATTCACAGAAAAATATGCAGGAGCAACAAGACCACTGTATAAGTTGTTAAGAAAGGGACAAAAATGGATATGGGACGACGAAATGAAAAAAGCGTTTCAAGATGTTAAGAGGTTGTTTATAGAAGCGGTGGTTATAGCACATCCGGAAGAAGGAAGGGAGACTTATCTGCAGACAGACGCAAGCACAGGTGCTATAGCTTGTCAATTATATCAGCTAGACAGGAATGGTGCAAAACAAATAATAGGTTTTGTAAGCCGAACTTTAAAACCGTACGAGAAACATTATACAATCTGCGAGTTGGAGTTGTTGGCGATTGTGTATGGCTTGCAGAAGTTTCGTCCGTTAGTAATAGGAGCTCCGCTAAATATAATTACCGATAATATGGCACTGAAATTCCTAACATCATGTAAGTTCCAAAACAGCAGAATGAGAAGATGGATACTCGGTATACAAGAGTATAACCCAAATGTGCAACACTGTACAGGAAAGGAAAATGTACCATGCGATGTGGCAAGTAGGATGTATGGGAACTGTACGGGAGTGGAAGATAAATGCAAATTAAAAATACAAGAAATAAGGATAAAGCCAAATTTAAGAGAGTTATTTGTAAATTTTAGAGACTACCAAATTAGAAATTTAGAATGCCGTGAGAAAATAAATAATATAGAAAATTATCCAAATTTTATAATAAGAGACAATGTGTTATGTTCCACAATAAACAATAAAACAAGAATAATAGTACCAGAGGAAGTAATAGAAAGATTTGTGCAGGGTATACATGAGACATATGGGCATATAGGCCGAAACAAAATTTTCAATATGATAAAGAGAAAATGGTATATAAAAAACATGCTAGCAAAGATTTTAGAAGTCATAAAACGCTGCGATATCTGCGAAAGAGCAAAATAGGTTATATGTAGGTCCATATAGAATTGTTGAAAGGAGGGGAAGAAAAACATATGTACTTGCAGACATACGGACAGGAAGAATAAAAGGGAAATATGATGTACGCGACCTAAGGCCGTATATACAATAATAGAAAGAGTTGTAGATAGAAATCATTGTCAGATGTAAATAGTAGGTTAGGAATAGTTTAATTTGTAAATATACAGAGTACAGTAGTGCATTGAATTTATTAGAACGAGAAACGAGGCTATGAGAAAGGCATAGGCCTAATACAAAGTTCATTGATAAAGTGTAGCAGTGAAAGGACGGAAATGGAATGGGGAAGCAAATTGGCTGAAACTAAACACAGCTGATTGAGTCGAAGGGTCGTTGTACTTAGGCCTACGGCAATGAATGGAGGTAATGCAACCAAGGTCGATTATCAGCTGTGACGAAAGTAAACAATGTAAGTGTATTTTGTAAATGACAGATGTAGAGTGAGATACAGGGTGACCTGAAAGGAATGGGCACTGAAACAAATTTATGAACGATTGTTGTTAGTAAAGAAGCAACAGTTAAAACGTCTAATGACATCTTAAGACAAAAGAAAGGTGGTTGCTATTCGGAGTAAGCGAGTTTAGGGGCTTACGCGTTGTTTGCAAGAAGCAAACGTGAAAAACGAAGGTAGAGGAGTGTTGTATGTTAGGAGGCAACAATTTTGCGGATGAGCTGAAAAAAGAGTAGGCAATAAGTTATTAAAATTTTCTAAAAAACCAAGTAAAGGTGAAGAAAAGTGGAAAGTAAGTGGATGTACTGAAGAAAATTGGAAAGTAAGTGGATGTACTGAAGAAATAGTAGTAAAAGAAATTGAAAAAGTAAAAGGGTAAATAAAGTTTGGTCTGACCAGCCAAAGAAGTAAGTAAGAAAGCAATGGAGAGATAAAAGGAATATTCGTAGGCTAATGAAGGTAAAAATAAAATAAAATTGTTAAAGTAAAATAATACGCGAAAAATAATGATGATCAAAGTTAGTAGTATATGTTAGGTTAGTCAACCCAGTATATTTTGATATAATTGTAAATATAG
>JAGFPH010002457.1:173683-183984 GCA_018207615.1 Philaenus spumarius | reverse complement strand
TAACGTAGGCATTGGTTGGCGCCTACTAGTGTAATGTGGTCTTGTGCCACGCCCCTTGCAGTTTGTATAAATACGGGGCATGGAGCTGTGCTAGTTCAGTTGTACTTTGGCTTTTGTTGCTTTATCACTGAGGATGGCGACTTTGTCGTTGAAACGCGTTTGATTTATTAAACGTATTTGTTGTGAGATTGTGTGTTATTGTTTTATTTCATCTATATTGTTCTCACAAGTCCAGCTCATTATTTACTTATAGTATATATAGACAGGTAAGCGTGTGCTTTCGTGTTAAAATGTAGCTAGTAACGTTTCAAATGTAATGATGAAGGCAATTCGCCCGGAAACCGTGCTCTTTCTTACCGCGACTGGTATAAAAATTACAATTTATATAAACTTTGCGCTATTACAGACTAGGAACGTTTGAACTGGTTACTCAAAGTGCCTTGTAATAGTTTCGCTTCTCGGCCTCTTGGCTAAGATCAAAGTGTAGTATCTGTTCTTATCAGCTTAATGTCTGAGTATAGTGTGAATCGTCGAGTGTTCTAACGGACTTCTGCTTTAACCCTGGAACCGGCAGAAGGTCATTTATAACCTTCTCTCAGGCGCAGATCGCAACCATTTCGACCATTAGCGAGAATTTGCATAAGCAATAATTTAATCCACTTAACATCATCCAATTGTAATAAAACTGGCACCATTGGAAAGGAAATGATTTAAACTTTAATTTTTGTATTTACAACTTTTTCGTAAAACGTATTTTTACATACGTAATCATCTTTTTAAAATATGCATATTGTGCTTCAGCTATTTCCGCACGTGAATCTGCATACAATTGTACTGTTATTTTCCACTTCTTCAACGGCCAAGCCCACCTTCTGAAGTATTTATTTCAAAATTATAAAGCTACCATTGGATTCGTCAAGATGTTATCTTTCTAATGGTGCTTCCAATCAGATGTCACTATTTTACACGATTTATTCCAAGAATTTCTGTAAACCCTTGCGATTGTACAGATTTTCAACCAATGAAACAGCCCATTTGTCAAGCCTACCATATCAAATGTTTTGAGAGATTGTTTTGCACCATTTCGTAGAGAAAGGACTGACCTTTCTAACGGTGGGAATGGATCTAGAAATGACCTGTTTTTTGTTTGTCTAGACGAAAATGAAAAGTGCATAATTAGGACATTCTAGTGAGAATGTCTAGCACATGGGTTCCCACGGTATTCTAGTGATGCTTTTTACCCGTAGAGTATAGACCGGTGCTGTTTCATTAGAATGATGTCATTTTGTTATTCAAATAAAGATAACACAAACACTTTTGTGAACTAAGGAAAGACAAGTATACCGTTCTTTTCTTTGATTTATCCTCTACACTTTGTTATAATAATATTTCTTTTTTTGGCAAAGGATATATTAGTAAATTAAGTGTGAATCTAAGCCTAGTTTTGTTAGCAGTCTTGTATTTGGAACATAAAAACTGTTTTTTTCAAAATAAGAAATTTGAAATTGATAAATGTTTTTATACAGTTTTATTTAGAACTAAATTGCAAAACTTTTTTACGAAAAAAATACAAAAAAATGTTTACTACTTGTTATGTAGGCCTAAAGTTGAACTTTTTCCTTTCGTTACTGAACATTTTTTGTTTCTTGACCTAATAACTTTAACAATTTCAAAAGAAACTAATTTGTAGTGGCGTATTTGAATTCTTTGAAGTTTCTTCTACAAAAAAGCTATTGAACACTTTTGGATTGGGGTTCATTTACTATTTTTGGCAAATTTTTAAAAATATCCTTGCAAAATGCTAAAAACGGGCTGGCCAATTTTAGCTTTAATATTGCCAGTTGTAAGGTTAAATATTTTATTGTGTTGGTGCGGGTCATCGGGGAACGGTGTGTGCTTCCACCTGCGCTTACTCAGAACTACTAGCCCATAGGCTGTTTACTCATCATAACTTCGAGTATATTGTACATCGGTGAGAGTTTTAATGGTTTTTATTTGGCCGTTTGAATACTTTTAGTATCTTTTAAATAAATTAACAGTTAATTTGGATAAGTCCAAAATATAACTTAAAATCGTTGTCTTATTTTTTAATAGTACTAAAATTTCTGTTACAAATATTTTTTCACCTCTTTTCACGTCGTGTTTTACTATATACATAGAAAGTGAATCATGATATAAGAGTGTTGAATTGTCTTTGTTGGATTCGTTAATTCAGAAAGTTGTTAAGTACATTGACAGCTACAATTATATTTATTATTATTTCAGGATTTTCCATAACTTTTCTATAACTTTTTTTAAATGGAAAATTTATAACCTTTGATTACGCATTTTTAAATCTGATAGACTGAAAGGAAATAACATTATTTTTTGAAAAATTAACACTTTTTAAGATAATTAACAATTTTTAAAGTTTTTAGTTTCTACAATTTCTTATAAACTTTAGGAAATTTAAAATCATATTACATTTTTTTTAGTCAAAGCTAAAGACTTTACTCTATTTTGAATTAAACAAAAATTTTACTATGGTAAATTTTCATATTGATTATTTATAATTTGATATAATTAATAATATATACGTGCTTAAAATGGAATAAAAATGTGTAATGTATAATGTAAGAAAATATAATGTTCTGCAGATTTACTGATAACTGAAAATATACTTAAATTACTTACAATTTTTAGGAGTTAAGAATAATTTGTTGCTTCAATAATTAATTGTGCAATTTCAAAATTTAATATAATATTTTTTGACAATATATTGACTTGTGTAATATGTTGACCCTTATTATGCTCTAATATTAATACTGATAAAAATATAAATCGGTCATGGAAGTCATCACTTCCAATGTGTGGTCTTAAGAACACCCAATTTTTTTACAATCTACTTTATCTCCATTAGGCTTTTATTTATATTTATAAAACAGTACAGCATAATCAAGGCAGAAACCAATGCCAAGTGTCTTGTCAGTACAAGATAAATACTAACTAACAATAATTCATAAACAGATAATTCATAATGAACAAAAACAATATCCCTGAAACTAATAGTCATAAATACATAATAGACAATGGTCTATACAAGAAAAATAAGACCCGTTGCATAAACTCATCCACTGTATAAAAACAATTGTTCACTAGATATAAAAATAGTGCCCTCTTGAAGAACTTTCTTGGACAATTCACTGTCCTAATGTGGTGAGGCAATTTAATACCACTATAAAATGATGACTTCAAAAGTGTAGTTGTTCTGTGAGAAAGATAAGTAAGTGAACTTTTATCCAGTATAGGCTTATAGGACATCTAGAACCTTGTTGCAGATTACCAAATTTGCGGAAATTTATCTGAACAGTCAAGAATATTTAATAAATATATTATATACCAGGCAGTGGCAGTATTTTATACATCTTAAATGTAGATCTACTAGTACACAGGCTTGGGCAAAAGTCTGAAATGTATTTAATAATTCAAAAACCATTCAGCAAAACATAATGAAACTTTGTAGTTATGTATTTGTCACTATAACCAATAGTTTGACGTATTTGACTTGTTTTTGGCATGACCGGGGGACGGCCTACTTAGGAAGTCTTAAAATTTGTTAATGTAAGCCTTTGTCGAGTTAGTAGAACATAACTGTGCAAGCCCAACCGCAGTAGGACAATTCATTCAGAAATTACAGCTCCTAAAAAATTGTAATATTATTCAACTAATGTTTCTTACAAAAACATGGCAATAATGTTGACATAAAAAACAACCAGTGAAATACGTCAAATTATTTGTTTATAGTGACAAATACATAACTGCAAGGTTTCATTACGTTTTGCTGAATAGTTTTCGAATTATTAAATAAGTCCAGACTTTTGCACAACCCTGTATGTTATAAAGTACTCTATAATCTTCTATACCGGTATACATTTAAGTTATGAAATTTTTATAAATTTGTTCAAGTCATTATTTAATTTACAATATTTATAAATTTTAGTTTCTTATTTTCCCATTCGATGTGGGTTAGACTGTTTTGGTCAAGGTATAACAATATGTTTTCTTTACATCAAACAATATTCCAGGTAGTGTGTTTCCAGCCTTACGTTGTAAACTGAATGTAACGATGTACTAGAAATATAGCATAGTTCATTAAACTCTAATTATTAATTATTATTGAACTTTCAGAACATAGACAGGAGAAAACAGAAACCCAATCAGTTTGGATATGATGTTTTCAACGAGGATGAAGAAGAGAAAGCTAAAGTTTTGAGTAAATACGATGAAGAGATAGACGGACCAAAGAAGAGTAGTTTTACGTTGAGTGAGTGCTAAATATTTAGATGACATTTTACTTTAAATAATTCAATTAAAATATGAGTACCACTACAATCATGAAGAAAGAACGTCCTTATTGACTGCTGAATCAGTACGTTGATGAGTTTTAATTATATGTGACCACAATTGCTTTCTTCTTCTTCTTAACCCTGGAACTGGCAGAAGGTCATGCATAACCCTCTCTCAGGCGCAGAACGCAACAATTTCGAACATTTGCAAAAATTTGCATAGTCGATAATTTAACCCACTTAGAATCATCCAATCGTAATAAAACTGGCACCATTGGAAAGAAAATGAATTAAACTTTAATTTTTGTATTTACAACTTTTTCGTAAAACGTATATTTACATACGCAATCATCGTTTTAAAATATGCACATCGGTCTACAGCTCTTTCCGTGCGCGAATCTGCATACAATTGTACTGTTATTTCCCACTTCTTCAACGTTTAAGACCATCTACACAAATAATTCTTTGGCAATTATAACGATACCATTGGATTCGTCAAGATTTTATCTTTCTGTTGGTGTCTTCCAATCAAATGTCACTATAAAAATAGTATTTTTTCCAAGAATTGCTGTAAACCCTTGCGATTGGACAATTTCTCATCCAATGAAACAGCCCATTTGTCAAGTGATTTTACGCCTACCATATCAAATGTTTTGACAGATTTCTTTACACCATTTTGTACAGCAAAGTCTGAATTTTGTAACGTTGAGAAATAATCCAGAAATAACCGGTTTTTTGTCTGTCTAGACGACAGTTGAAATGTACACAATTATTACGTTCTAGTGAGAAAGTCTAGCGCGTGGGTTCCCACGGTTTTCAAATGTCCCGTCTTATATGCAGATTGTAGACTAGCGAGTTTTCATTAGATTGATGTCATTTTGTTATTCAAATAAATATAACTCAAACACTTTTGTGAACTAAGGAAAGACAAGTATACCATTCTTTTCTTTGATTTATCCTCTACACTTTGTTATAATAATATTTCATTTTTGGGCAAAGCATATATTAGTAAATGACGTTACAATCTAGGCTTAGGTTTGTTACCAGTCGTGTACTTGGAACATAAAAACTGTTTTTTTTTTCAAAATAAAAAATTTGAAATTGATAAATGTTTTTATACAGTTCTATTTAGAACTAAATTACGAAACTTTTTTACGCTTACGAAAAAAATACAAAAAAATGATTACTACTTGTTACTAAAGTTGAACTTTTTCCTTTCGTTACTGAACATTTTTTGTTTCTTGAGCTAATAACTTTTACAATTTCAAAATAAACTAATTTTTAGTGGCATATTTGAATTCTTTGAAGTTTCTTCTACAAAAAAGCTATTGAACACTTTTGGATTGGGGTTCATTTACTATTTTTGGCGAATTTTTAAAAATATGCTTGCAAAACGCTAAAAACGGGCTGGCCAATTTTAGCTTCAACCATGCCACTTTTAGGGTTAAGTGAGCGGTCCAATCATTATGTACATCAGTCTCAAGGGTTTATTGTGCTACCACGTAAAAGGATATTTAACCCCTAGTTACCCCGTCAAGGTCCTTAAGGTCAGTGAACCTAAGGATACTTTTTATGAGATTGTCCTGGGGAGATGTTTTGTCCTTTGATTATTTTTCAATGGGTTTCATAACTAACCTGTTCGAGCCATAACTCACACTCATAGATCAGGTGTTGTGCGGTTTCCTCCAGCAGGCCAACTTCCTTGCATTTGGGGTCTCCAGTGAAAATTCCTGTTGTTCGCACGGGTTTTGTAAGGTGGCCATGTCCTGTGATTAGGGCTACCACCTTGTTTTCATTGCACCTGCTCAGCATAAGGATATCAGATGCAATTTTTCTAGATGGACCAAGAAGTGAGAGTTTACTTGTGGGTGCTCCTCCACCTCCTTCCTTTCTCTAGTATTGCCCAATCGGATACAGCCTGCATAGCTGTTGTCTTTGATATGCCACAGAATGGTTCAGATCTTATGAATTCAGTTGCAGATACCTTGTTTGCCAGTTTATCTGCACACTCAATTTAACCTATTCCAATGTGCTTTGGTACCCAACAATACGGAACCGTGTTCAGACCTGCCAGTTGTATGTGGGCTTAACACATTCCCAGACTAGCTTTGACCTGAGCTCATAAAAGTTCAAAGCTGCCTGGCTTTCTGAGTATATTAGTACAGGGATTATCTTTCCTCCCTCTAGAAAATTATTTCCCATTAGATTTGTTTTGCGTAATCTTACGCAAAATTTATTAAACAGATAAATCATGTTTTATATATAGTTTTTTCGGAATCAACTATAGAACATGATAATATTATAACTAAGGCACCAGTCTGTATCTATAAAATGTCATTCTTTGCTAAATGCGTCATTTTTTATTTCATAAAAAAAATATTTTTCACTTACACTTCTTGCAGCTTGAATACAAATTCAATTAGAAAAAAAACTGTTGTTACAATTAGAAATAAAAATGTTCACTGTTTTGTTACAAAAAAATTGGTCGTCTCATATGTACAGTTATGTACAACACAAAAAAAAGTTATTTCATAAAAACTAATATCACATACCGTACCATTACTGGAACAGGCACTTGTGCAACCACTATTTATTTTTGGCCATTGTATAAACTAACTATAACCCAGCTATCGATTATTTTACCATAGATTTGTAGGATATAATCTAAATCAATTAGTATAACTTGCACCGAGATATAGTTAGCAGAGGCCGAGCAAATCGACAGTTGATTACTGCATCGTAAATTACGACTTATTTCTCTAACATTCAAATAAGTCGTAATTTACAATTCCTATCAATTCTAGGATTTTTATATTTTCTAAACAAATTTGAAATACAGATTTTTTTTGCCACAAAACAATTTTTTATGTCGTTTATGCTATTTTAAACGAAAAAGGTCTTTTGTAATTTTTCTGTAAAACTGTTTGTTTTCCAGATTTAAATTATTTTAGTTCTAAAAAAACAAAATTTACCATTTTTTACATTCTAAAATTGCAATTTAGGATGCTACCAAAGTTCTTGTGTAATCCTTACACATCCCTTAACAATATCCCGAACAGTAATTGGTATATATTTTGTTCTAAAGGTTTGTTTTTTAATTGTAACTAGGAGGAAGTATGTATAGTGTATACATTGTGCGAAATATCTACGTTGTGCGAAGTCCTCTAGTACATTATAGTACTATATATTATGTTTTCTACTTGTATGTGTTTATATGGAAGCCTTCTTTTGATAAGCAGTGTGTATTACTTGTTCTACATTTGAAATGATATTCGTAACAGTATAATATATAACACATTATTTTACTAACAGTGGATGTCAACAAGAGCAAAGTATCTGTAAAGAGCAAACTACAAGCTTACAAGAGATCTGAATCCCTCAACTTGCCTGCGTTACAGCTGGCTTCGGAGTATTACACAGAGGATGAGATCAATGCCAAGTTTAAGAAGACTAAGAAAAAGGTAAAGTTATAAGAAGGCTTGTATTATTACACCACCAGGGGAAGTTTTATTGGTGTGAAAGTGAGAGAGAGAATAACTTTTACAGCCAGCAAAGTATGTCGAACTTGAATATTGACGATTTAGGGCAGTACAAGGAATGGGAAGCTTACGTTATGGTAGGGGTGAAATATACAGGTTAAAACAAGGGTTCATAAATTAAGCTACAGTATCGATGGTGGTTCAGTGGTATTATTTTATTACTTTAATCTCTAAACTTCTAATCACAACTTTACCTCCATACATATATTATATTGTCACACTAAATCAAAGTCCAATTACTTATTACTATAATTTAAACATACAAAGATCGAATTCTACAATTTTATTAATCCTAATTATATCCAACTAATAAAGTCCCAAGACAGAGCAGTCTAAGTACCAGAATTATTAAACGCAATGATATATAAGTTAGTTTTCTGCACCTCCAAATTATCACCTTAATGTAACCGTATTGAATGATTATATATTCTACTAGCTGACCCGTACGGTGTTGCCCGTGGTGGTTGGTATTTTCAGTCTTTTTAACGTAATTGTATTCTTTTTAAGTGTTCAGTCAATGAGTGGTATTTGGCTTTTATATATATAGATCTTAAATAATAAAAGCACTATTGTCATAATAATAAAAGATCTGAAATTATGATTTTAGTAACTTTAATCCCCCCAAACCCCTCCTAAAATTTCGAAATTTTTCATACCCTTTCGTATTGAGCACCTATGGCCCTAGAGGAAGCTACATGCCAAATTTCATTCCAATCCGTTCGGTAGTTTTGAAAAAATCGTGATTTAATAACTTTGATCCCCCCAAACTCTCCCTAAAATTTCGAATTTTTTAAACCTTTTCTTAGCGAGCGCCTATGGCCCTAGAGGAAGCTACATATCAAATTTCATTTCAGTCCGTTCGGTAGTTTTTGAGAAATCGCGATGAGTGAGTCAGTCAGTGAGTGAGTGAGTGAGTGGTATTTCGCTTTTATATAATATATAGATTTGCTCACCTTGCCACCATGTCCTTTCAAGGCAAAGGTCTCCCAAGAGCAGCCTATCGCTGAGCAGAGCTTCCGCTGTCCCCGTGGCATCTCCAAAAGACTAACCTTGTTTTTAGGTCAGTCAAGAGTATATATAACCATCGAGGTTACTGAACTCTGCAGCCAACTATGTTTTTGCAAATTCAGCTATTGCAACACTTTTAAATACCGCAATGGTTTTCTTCTTGGGACTGCTAAGTTTAACGTTGTTTCCTAATAATAATAAAGCTAATACTAATACTAAGGCTTTGTTTATACAATCATTCCTAACAGTTACTAGAGTGAGTTTCCCCAATGTATTCTGCCAACAGTGCAAATAGGATAATATTTGTGGTTTACGTATTCAGTCTTAAAGTGCAATTTTAATTTTGTGGATCATTCACGAAGTTTTGTGTATTAATTTTAGTTTAATATTTTATTTTGTTGATTTTTGTAAAAAAAAAAAACAGTTTTTAATTTGCTATAGGTTTAAACAATATTATTTTCATCATTAGTTTACTTTGCGTTATAAACACAAAATTTTATTTATAATAATTTGATCACGCAGCTGAACCGCTGATGTGAGTTGAGTGAATTTCCAAAATTAAGTTTATATGTTTTAGGGTTTCTTCAACCAACTATTTGGGAAATACTATTTCCAACTATATATATACAAATATACCAACTATTATATTAGTACAAAAACTCGTATGTAATGCTAGATTTTTCTTAAAAGTGGACTGTAATATAGTTTGAGAATAAATTGGTCTGAATAGTATTGTTAAGCTGACTTACCACGTAATTGTATGTGTTGCCATATACCATGTTCTATTTACCAAAACCTTAAACAAGTTTATTCTTGGCAGAATTTGGTCATTTTAAAATGAGATAAAGCATTTCAGAGAAGCTTTTTGTCATTAGCCAGGATTTTAGGTGTGGGTTATATTTCAGAACTTGGCCTATGGTTGTATGCGGGTGGATGTTTTTTTGTTTGTATCTCTGTATAAATGCAGTACATCGAATATCCATAGGAAAGATAAGCTATTGCAGTGTTTCTTATGGTGATA
The DNA here is from genome assembly GCA_018207615.1 of Philaenus spumarius. Lineage (NCBI taxonomy): Eukaryota > Metazoa > Arthropoda > Insecta > Hemiptera > Aphrophoridae > Philaenus > Philaenus spumarius. Next base: position 174,091 of record JAGFPH010002457.1, on the reverse strand, counting down.
CCCAAGGTCAGGGAGTGGTCAATGAGCAACTATCATGGTCCCCAGAACATGTTTTAGGGTGTCATTAAAATTTTGATGTACATATGTGTTCGGATTTTACTTCCAATTTGGTTCAAATCTAGTACACACGTTGGTTTTCTAAGTCGATCGGACGTGTTCATTAGCCAGAAAAATCCAATAACCGGCACCGAAAACAAGTTTTTTGGCCGGAAAAAACCATTTTTTAAGATTTTTTGTGCTGGAATAAAACTTTTTTGGAGTATTATTTGAAAAATATATATTTAGGAGATTATTCTGCACATTTTGTTTTTTTTTTTACACGACCTTATATACCCCTTCTAGTTCCCCCAAAATCAATCAAAATGTAAAAGTAGCATAAAAACCGAGTTTGTACACTGTGAGCAAAAT